>RXPK01000164.1:1523441-1779018 GCA_004143645.1 Protaetia brevitarsis | reverse complement strand
TTATGTGAGCTACACACCGTATACGGCAAGTTATTGATAACTTCTGCAAGATGTGCTGTGTACTAAAACTTACATTTGACGTTCCGCTATCCATATCTTCTTCAGTCCCTATTTTTGGTGTGAAGTGTGTGACCCTTTTTGCATAATATGTGGAGGCAAATTCCGGATTACAAAAACGTTCATTCAGACATGACATCTATAAATATGAACACTACAAGTACAGACAGAGTAAGATAATCGATCCGAGGTATTTGTAAATCATTTGCGCAATTTTTAATACACACATGTATACTTGATAAGATATATTTATTAATCTAGTGTAATTTGTACAAATAAATAAACAGACGTGAAGTGATAATAATACGAGCCGTCTACTATTTGTATTATACAAAAACTTAAATTTAAAATAAAACACTCAACTATCGCTGGAAGATAATGTTCTCGACGCCAAAATAAACAGTCAAATAAAAATCAGCCCAGACTTGTTTTATAAATTAATATTATGGGCTTCTTAATGGTTTTCGTTAGCTGACTACTAGACAATAACACATTAAGTTTAATTAGTACCACTAATTTGTATACTTTTTTCTTTTAAAGTTAAATACGAGAAACAAAAATATTAAAATATAGAAAGGTTCTCTTCAATTACGTAATTTTGGGACTATATTCTGCCTGAATCAGAGTTTCTAGACGACAAAGTAACCACAAACCACACGAACTTCTGCCACTCATCATTGCGGCTTTAACGAGTTTCCTGAAGTTTAATAAACACGTATAGACATTGGCCTATTTATTATTTCACATACTATTGAAACTAACATAGATATATTAGTAGCAGTTATACAGGAAATTTACCCAATAAAACTAATACGCTTGTACAGTTACGGAACTATCCAATCAGCCATAGCTTTTAGCATTTGGTTGCTTATACATATTAAAAAATATATTTCAGAAATATTTAGTACAAAAGACAATTTTTTGTTCTTCTTTCTTTATTTTCGTAGTTAAATATGAGCGTATTGATATCTTACAGTTAAAACGTAAAAAATAAACGACTTAAATATGTATTATTACAATCAAATCCATTACCTTTACTAACACATAACATCTTATTGATTGTAAAACGATATAAAACAAGAAAAAGTACTTAAACATTTTAACATTGTCTTTCAGGCACAGTTAACGTAACAAAGGAGATTCTGAATCCTAATGTACATCAAAACAATACATCACTTCGAAAACAATTGTCCACTGCACGTGACAAACAAATACAATTGTCTACAGATAATGGGATTTGTTGTATAGCTTCCATGTATGTATATATATTTAGAATAGTCGACGTATAACGGAAAGGTAGGTAGCGATTATGTAAATAGACTATAAATAAAAACTAGACAGATTTCTATGATGTAAGAATATTCTTTAGGGTGCCCAATGTTTTATAAAAATGAAGCCAATTATAATTAAAAGTGCTGAATTATAATTACCAGTGATTATTTAACAATTATATAAAAAAAGCTGCAGGAATTAATGGTAAAATTAATTAGTCGGAAAATTAACATTATTCATTAAAATCGACAAGCAAAAAATGTTTACACAAGCTAAAATAATAAACTAACTGAATACCTAACTAAATAAATTCATACACGTCCGTATTGATCAATGTATCCGTGATTTATTTTTATTTTCAAATATTTTTCGACAAAATTAAAAGTATCTACCAACTGTGCCTTTCCGAGCCATAAACCCTTTACAGCTGTGAAGTTGATGGCGTACGTCCTGGTCTTGCAACCCGTCAATTATAATTTTAGCAGTCAAATGATGTTGACGCTATCTGTCCAGCTACAAAATTTAATCAACCATTCTTTTTGCACTGCTAATATACTGCGCCAAAAGTAATTTGTCAGATACACATAAATACCAAACACATACATAGATATACATTGTAGTAGCGGATAGCAGGGTTTGTCCAAGGCAACATCTAAAGTATTTGTCTAACGCCTTAATTATGATTTTGATTTTTTTTTTCCTTTTTTGTATAAGAAAGGTACTTGTTCATCTTAAAATATTTGCATAGAATTTGCTGTTTTGGTAAAATAAAAAGGAGAATTAGTTGATTAAACAATACAGATAAGTTTGTACTGAGTGTACTTCATGGTACATGGACATGAATTAACTAGTGCTAAAAAGGATAAATGAACACATTAAAAATATTCGAGGTACACTATAATAATATGTGTAGACGTTCGCAAATATTTCATCAATGTTTTAAATATGCTACCTTGCTACTCGTCTGATGTTGAATGTTGAAAGATTATAAAGAATTAGAAATGTATCCAAGAAAAACATACAATGTTGCAGTTCAGACCAAAGCACTATTTTGTATTTTACAAAAAAATCTTTTCTACAAAAAATTTATAAATCTAATTGTTAAACATTCTTATTTTAAATACTTTACATAAACACTCAAAAACCTGATACAGTAGACTCCCGATTATCCGAATCCTGATTTACCGAAACGTCGCCTTATCCGAAACGAAATTTTGAATCCGCCGTTTTAACCGAAACAAGTCTAGATAAAACTTCCGATTATCCGAACTTTGCACGTGTTCTTCTTAGAATTAATAAAAAACTGATTTTCACCGGAATTAACTTGTGAATCGCATTTCATTTGTAACAGAAACGATTTTAGAGTTTATTTATACAATTTTAAATTGGCATTACCATGAGCAACACAATAAATTATGGCGTAGGTAAAAGCACTGTTTCCGAATGGAGGAAAAATCGACAGAAAATCTATGAAAAAGGCGAATACACTAAAATTGACGAGACATTGTATTTATGGTTTACACAACAACGCGACCATGGTATTCCAATTTTGGGCCCTACATTACAGCTAAAAGGCAATTGAAATTGGTGAAAATCTTTCCGTAATCGAAGAAACTCCTGATACATTTACAACAAGGGACGCCAGATCAAATTTATAACTGCGATGAAACTGACTATATTATAAGATGTTGCCATCAAAAACTTTAGCTGGAAAAGATGAGCATGTTGCAGCCGGTTACAAAAAAAAGGACCAGGCTAATCGGCAAAGCCTAGAGCTTTTAAAAATGTGCTGGCGAATGTTTTACTAGTTTATTACCGAAATCAAAGAAGTTGTTGGATGGACTCAACATTATTCAAAAACTGGTTAAGAGTTTGTTCATGGAGTTCAGAGGTTCTTAAGAAAAAGTGGTTAACCTAGAAATGCTCTTCTGTTAATAGACAATGCACCACGAGAAAATGAAAATGAATTAGGATGTGAAAATATGAAAGTTATATTTTTATCACCGAATGTAACTTCGCTAATGCAGCCTATTTGATCAGGATGTATTAGAAAATTTCAAAAGGCATTATCGACGAAACTGTAAAGATATTAGCCAAGAAGAAGTCGAGAAGTGGATAACATTTGACAAAAAAGAACAAAAGGAAGTAACTGTCGTTGACCTTATTGAACTTGTTAATAAAAGAGAAACAAAAACAGTGATAACGACTCAGAAGGTAATGAAGAAGGAACAAAAATTTCACATGCGAAAACGTTTGATGCGTTAAATACAGCATCATTATACGTAGAGTAACAGCCTAATGCCACAGTAAGTGACTTTTAACTAGGTGGAGAAATAATGCATCCAAAATCCGAATGAGTTCAAAATTAAAACAAACGAGAATTAATTTTTTTTTAAGATATACATTTTTCTTTATAGAGAATGTGATTGTATTTCAAATACATAATACATGATGTAATATTTTTGTTCTATGTATGAATACGGTGAAATTTAGGGTTGGGTTAAAAAAAAAATAAAAAGAAAACGATTTATTGATTGAAATCGCTTTTTAGGTTTAAGCCAATTAATTGTTATTGATATTTTATTATTTCTATTTTTAAAATTAAAAAAAAACAATTACTTTTTTTACTATTTCAATGAGAAACAAAACAAAATTCTTTCTGACAGATGAAGATTGGGGCAGTCAGCAGTTGCTCAATAATAGGAAAACGATCGCTTGTTTTTGTCTTTTCCATTCTTCATGTAGATACTTGAGTCATCACAAATTCGCTGAAAAATAGTTCCATAGCTTGAAAATTAATTATCGATGATAGAAGAAAAGTTGATTCATATTTTCGTACTTGTAAAATTCAACTAGATTTTTTCCTCGTCCTTCCAGTGGGTTTTAAGTGAAGATTAGTATTACTAATCTGCTTTGGATATATTATTTTAATTAGCTGGACTTAATACCATGTTATACCTACCGATAATTTTTTCTTTAAATGATTTCACCTTGTGTAAAATTCCAAAGCTATTTTTTTAAGTTTTTTTTTCCCACAAATACACAGCATGAGCGATATTCACTGCTTTGTATTTTGTCAAGTGTTACAGCAATAGGCTCCAAAAGAATAAACCTATCTTTCACATTTCTTTTGTAACATTGCCGACTTTTCTTAATACATTACTATCAATTTTAAGGAGGTCGGATCGGTGCCCATGGTTATTTACTGGGGTAAACTGTATTCTTTGTTCCTTTTTCTCAGGTGTTAATTAACGTATTGTCATTTTTCTTTTTTTAATATGTAGATAAGCGCATCAGTTTTAATTAACACTGACACCTTTTAAAAATTTTATTCGACAAGGCCAGAAAAAAATAATCCATTTTTGAAACTTTTGTAACTTCTCTTTGCCAAGAGTTTTTTTTTTTTAATCGTCACGTATAAACTATTTTTTCATATCAAACAACAAGTACGGAAAATTTGAATCGATTTGATCGAGCGGTTTCTAAAAAAAGGAACATAAAGAATACAATTTTTTCACCGATCCCCTTAACTCAATTATCTTCACAGATTTTAAACAGCACCGACCAGCTTTTCATATAAGCTTTCAAAAAATCCAGTAAACTGTTCCAACGAGTTACTTACTCCTAGAGTAAGGTTTTTACCATGGTTTTCCCTTACTCCTTGGCCATTACTGGGAGATAACTAAAGTCGTTCCATGGGCGCAAACAGAATAATAACTCATAGCCGACCGATTTATGTAGTGTAAGATTTATTAATAATCATAGGAGAATTATTTAGTTAGAGTCTGAAATGGAATACCCGATAGCTGGGAACGTTTGACTGTGACCGTGCCCCTGGATATACATCATCGTTCGGACATTATGAGTGACGGCTATGGTACATAACACTTTAGTTCTCCTTTGCATTTCTTCACGCTACTATATGATATCTCTGCCAAGTATCCAGATGGTATTCAGATCAGGTGTTCAGGTGTCTAGTTGACGTGTGTAAGTATCACACATACATAGTTTTCGTATTTTTACTTATAGAATTTAATTATTTTGTTTTATTTCTATAGACACCTGAAGATGGCATTGACCCCGAAACATGTAGTGTAAGATTTTTAATAATATACTCAAGATTGGAATATAAACATTAGTACCTAGTACCTATTATTTAACATCAAATAAGCATTAAACCACAACAAAATAAATCACTAATTTTGTATAATTTTTTACAAAAATTCCGATGCAACGAATTAAAATGTCTCTTATTGTGTCTTTTTAATATCTAGTTGGCTCTATTTTATAGACAAATTCCTTTATGTAGAAGAGATCACAACTTATGTTGCTATATGTATGTAATTAACGACTCTACTGCATGACTGCAAAGACAGGAGGAAGATGGATAATTATCTATCACAGAATTTGTTGTAACGCTTAATTTCTAGACAAAGTAGATCTATGAATTTCACCTCTACTTATGAGAAAATACTGTAACAGAGCATACGATGTGATTTCCTGCCATAAGATAAAGCTCGACCTCACATTGTTGGAGGATTAGAGATACTACCACCTTCGACTCCTGTCGATTTCAACCCCATATAGAGCGTCTATGGGATGTACTTAACATACCTGCTTTCATAAAAACCAATGCAGAGAGTGAAAAGAGAAGGGTCACCATTGAATAACATTAATTACATGACTATTTTAATTTCACTTTCATTTTTCTTTTAATTATTTGTTTCTTTATTGAGCGATAACATATTCGATCACGCAGTGTTACATCAGTAGTGTAGTGTATTGATTAGGGACAATTGTGTCGGGAATGCACAAATTCAAAAAACAATTATAAAACGTTCAATTGACATTATTATTTTTAATGGGGTAATACCTATTTTTTAGTTAATTCAACATCTTTCCTCTTCGGATGTATTATTCAAGCATATTCAATTTACATTTCCTACACTTACACCAACTACGAGGAGAAGCCTTACAAAAGTAAATACTATTAAAAAAAAAACAAATTGTAATGGATATTTTTACGAGTTAGATCAACAATAAGGTGCTAACAACTTCAATAATGTTAACTTAACTTTTAATGTATTTTGTTGCTCTTTTTATATTGTTAGTTAACTGAGAAATCGTTAATTGAACCATTTTTCCCTCAGTATACTAAATAGTGTTTTAATAATTCAATAACCATTACCACAAATATTTACAAAAGATTATGATTCACCTAACAGAGTCACAAAATCATTTTTCACGTTAGAATCGATAAATCACTATCAGAATGATCAAGTTTACAATAGTAACATCGGGCGAACCATAAAGGAGTTATAAGCTTTCAATTTAGATTCATATCTTGGTTATGTGCTCTGGACTCCGTTCATATAAATTTTCCCAATAATGTGTTAATTGCAAAATTATTAAAAACAAGATAAATGTTTCGTTATATGGAATTAAAATTCCTAATGGTAATATTGATTACAGAAAATATAATACCTACAATTATTATCTTTTAAACACATGATACTTTATAAAATTTCGTAGAACTAGTTTGATACTAACAAGCAAAGTCACTCAACTGGTTCCCCAATTTTGATAAAATTTTGCATGTATGAGAGCAGTGAAAAACAATCGACCCGCCTTTTTTTTCAAACGATATCTTTGGAACTAGAAGAGATATAGATCTGAACTAAAAAGAAAAATGTTCTTCTTGACAATTCGGACAATTTGGTTTAAGAATGAGACCAGTGGTGCATGATGGGGCTTGTAAGGGGTTAAAATAAGAACAAATTTTATCTCTCCACCACGTAAATTATGAATTCATATTTTTCTGTTCTAATTCATAAACTACACTAAAAAATAAAATTTACATGTTTTAGGACGTTTCCCCAGAATATCGTATACAGAGGTTACAGCCACCCCAAAACATCTCTTACACAACTCCTTTTTTCTTTTCTATCTCAAGAACGAAATATTCAAGAGCATTCATATTTCATATCTGCGTTAGATGTCCTTAGAAGACGTCACAGCAAAATTTTGGTTCAAGAGTCTACTCTTCCAATTTTTTAGGTTTTTGGTATTTCTAGAAAACGGTTATAAAGATTAATTTTGAAATTCACATTTTGCTACATTTGATACAAGCTTCTATTTGCCTGTGCCACTTTTTCTCTCAAAGTTATCTGAGAAGAGTTTTACTCTCATGCTTAATGTCAATACGCGTATATATCTTCGAAACCGTTTGATGCAGCAAAAATTTTAACAACAAATTAATCCTTTGCTTGTAAGTATACGTGTTACTATAATATATATTGAAATTACTCGAAACAAAATGTCTCAAACAAATATAAATAGATTATCCAAAACTAGATAAGCCTGAGATATAGTTATAATAATATCATTCTAGAACAATAATGTGATGCAATAAATAAAGGCTTGTATATAATAAAAAAATGTCTAGCTAAGGTACTGCAGTGCAACTCTTCAATTGTATTACACTACAAGCAAACTAGTGAATGGCTGATTTGGTAGAGGCTAGCAAAATTTCATGTTGATGGGTACACTTGAAGTACCCATCAACATGAGCAGTTGTGCAGAAGACACAATAGGCAAAAAACGTAGCCGAACCTGCATCCATACATGACCGCAAGCAAGGGATCACCGCAGCAATGTCTTTTTTCACTCTTGCACATCGTTGTGTTAAAAGAAGCCAGATTAACTCCCTACTACCGCCTTTGGCACCTAAAAGCGCCTCATACTCACGTCTGTATAGTAACAAGCTAAAAACAGGCAAAAAAGTTCGACAGGAAGTTAGGAAAGCCATCGGACATGATACGTACTTAACCAATGATCGATGCATTCGTTACTACCTCTTTCCAGACAGTGAGGAATAGAGGCATACGAAAAAATCCTGAGCAGGATAAAATAATAATGTATCTACAAACGCAGACGACCCAGCATCAAACAAAATAAAATAATAAAAAAAAATATTAACAAACTACATATGTTAGAAAATCATCTAAGCTAAACTTCCAATTCTAACAAAAACTTTTAAGTTTTCTTTTGACTATCAAGCATCTTAATTCGATTTGGCAAGGAATTCAAGAAATTTAAGCACATATAAATCAGATTTTTTTTTTGCAGTCATTGTTAATCTGTATATTAGGTAATATCTAACGTTCAACTACTATATTTATATCATGTTTATTTCTGCTGTTCAAAGCTGTTTCTTCTTTCAAAGCAAAACATTAAACATTCGTCAATGTGTCATGCAACACATCGTTCATCATCAACATGTTCTGATTTAAAAATATCCCTGCAGGTTTGATTGAAGATCATATTTCTTAGTATTCGAATTATTATCTTTTGAACAATAGTTTTTTTTATATATACCTAATTGGTAGATCCTCAAAAAATAACTTCTTATTTTTCATGTAATGTGTCAATATTTTAATCCATAACATACAACCACAACAGTATTCAACTGCTTTAAAATCATAGTAGCATGATTTGTTCAATCTAGAATTTTATCAATATGAATACCCAAAAATTGTACATGTTGTTTAACTGTAATTTGTTTCTTGTCAAGTTCTAACGAAATGGGTTTTGCTACTCTACATTGTTTGGTTTGAAATATAATTGTTTGCGTTTTTTCCTTATTCAAGAAAACATACATATTTTTAAACGTTTCAGGTTTGATGTTTGTTTCTACATGCAAGAGCCTACCTACACACTTTCATATACAAATATATAAACCAACCCGAACAAAAAATAAGGGTTTCACTAAAAACATTAACTTGTTGTGAAATAACAGTTATGTAACGAACAAGTGTACTAATATCATTTTAACATACGATACAACAATATTTTTCCATCGATTGTGCTTTTAATAAAATAAATAGAATTAGTTTTTTAATATTTTATTTAATGTATATAAAAGTTTTATTTAATGAATAAACTAAATACAAACTTAGGGCTGAACTAGTGTGACAAGTTGACTGACAATTGACTCACAAATACACGCCGATACTAGTGCCGATACCATGCCGAATTGGTTTGCTGATGGCATAAAAATCGTTGAATAATGAGGAAAAAACATCCGTTAATAGGTGTTGTTAATTAATGACTTTGTGTATATTAATAAAGCATATAAAGACACCACAGACGGAAGAACAATAAAATAAAACGTCACTATCATCTAGTTGAAATGGACTGAAAACAAGAACAAAACTATTAAAAAAAAATGTATTTCGTTTTTTTTTACAAGAGTTTTTGGATTGTCTTAGTTTGGTTTTTGTTTTCAAAGATCTAAACCATAGGATCAAACCACTCAAATAGTCCGTGGTATAAAATCGCCTTAAAACTCATAAAAAAGTTTGTGTTTTGCCCGTTTGATGGAAAACCACATGAAGAGTCAGATAATACTGCAGCGTTGGACAACAGACAGCTATTTTTGAGGCTGAAATCTATGCCAGCAAAATATGTACCAGAAAGATTTTAAACAAAAACATCGGATGCATCAAACTAAAACTTTTATTGATAGTCAAGTAGCGCAAATAGAATTAGTGATACATATATATATAAATATATATGTATCACTAATTCTATATATAAATATATTGGGGGTGCCTACCAATCTACACCTAATTTGAGTACCTTAGTAGTAACTGATTTCGAGAAATGAGGAAACAGACACTATTGCAAGAAAAGGCCAAGCTATTTCAAGATTCAGAATCTGTTGTTGGCCTAGCATCTACGGCGGCTAAATAGGATCAATTGAATCGGTGAGTTGGGAAAGGGAACATGTCCTATAGTTATGCCATAAGGCATGTTCCCTTTTCCAACTCACCGCTTCAATATCTGGGCGAACTACAAAATCCTACCATGCAGTTATCCTGGTTTAACACAGGTGAAAATGCATTTCACCTAATCATGTCAGAACCAAGGAAATACTTGAACCTGACCACAAAAGTGCCAAGCTAATTGCTTCTGCTTTTACATGTCACTACATAGAAAATATGTATCTCAGAATCTGATTCTATGATAAGAATAAATATCAGCTATGTTTGGAGGGCCAGAAGACAGTAGAGAAGGTTGGTTTTTCCCTGGAAGATCTGAAAAAAGTTTGCTTCAACAAGCTTGCTTGGTAAGGACGTCTTGAATGAACTTTAAGGTAATATTTGCCTTACTATAATCTGTAAACAAGAAGAGAATAGAGGAGTCGTAATAAAAGCATGCGATCTCTGTATTTATCTTTTAAATAAAAGTAAAAAAAAAAACAATGCTTAATCTCAATTTGCCACATTTGACATTATTTACTTTCACAATTAGATACTTTTTGAATCTTTTTCTTTTAACAATGTAATTTAAGACGCAGTTTCAGAAGTTATTTGCTTGAATTTATGATTGTATTTCCAAATTTAAAAACATAGAGAGTAAACTACTTATGCAAGTGTATTTCTTTAAGGATATCTGCGTCTACGTCTATAGTCTAACATTACCAATAGAGCAATGATTAACATTCGATTATAATTTCAGTTGCGTAAGCACATAAATTAATTAGCATTAATTTATGCGTTGAAATAATTTATTGACGTTGAAATCTTGCAGTACACAACCTTATAATCATTTCAAGAGCTACAATAAAAGATTTTAATTTAAGTTCACTGACAATTTAATATATAGCTATATTATTCAATATTACGTTTCTATTACAAACCAAATTCCAAATTTATTAATGATAGCCGGAAAGAATCTATAATATCCAAAGTATTTCAGAGACGTTCTAAAACTCACCTACATAACAAATCAAAAACGCTAGAATAGCACCACTCTATATTTAGATACGTTGTATGTTCCGCATAACTACGTAGTAGAACCACTGTTTTTACCTGCACGTTGGATAAGCTCGTGTAAGCAATTAATGGATTGAACAAAATAAAAATGAAATCGTTTGCGATAAAAGTTCGGTTATTTCGATCGATTCGATGTCGTGCACGGAAAACTTACCGTCTTACTAAACCGACAAACTATATTCGTTATAATTTACAGTGAGTTCCGAGTATTTCCAGAGACACACCTAGGAAAAGAAACAATAGGCAATGATTTAAATAGGGATCAAAATATCAATTGCTGCGTTTCTGTGTCGTTGTTACCAGGGGGCATATTACATTATACATCCCGATAAATATGTATGCTGTTCTCTATGTGCATATCAGACACATATAAACATACATGAACATTAAAAAAAAGTTCAAGGTTGTGCCTATGTGCATGTAGATTTCGTGCTTGTCAAGCATAATTGACTTTTCGTTTTGTAATCGGTTAACTATGCGGTGAAATATAAAAAATAACATCATACTATCAGCTTCCGTACACATGAAATACATTACGAAACATGTGTTTGATAAAACAGCGTCCAAACGGTATTACGTCCAAAATATAAGTTAAATCATTGATGCGTTGTTAAAACATAACTCAATATGAGACCTACGTATATAATTTATTACATGTCATATGCCTGAAGCTCCTATGAGCAATCAATGTTACATTACTTTAATAATACAGATTTTCCGAATCGGTGTTTAGACTAGTGCTGTTATCCGGATTATTTTGGATCCAAACAATTTACTATCCGGATCTAAATATTATCCGGATTCGCTATCCGAAACCTCGGACCCGGATCCACTATCCGAAATCTTGTATCTGGTAAAATAATCATTAAGACTTGTTGAATTCCTACGTAACGCAAAGAAAATGTGTACATCTGTAGTACGTACACTAATATTGAGTTGGACGATAATTTATATCTTTTCCAGATCCGAATCCGAGAACCGGATCTGAAAATCGGATAGTAGATTCGGATATCCGAATCTCAATTTTATCGGATACCAGCAGCACTAGTTTAGAGTCGCTTGTTGTTATAGTGACCCTTTCGGGCTTACATGAATCGGCTGGTATCGTAGATTATGCATTCAAAGAATACACAACTAAAGAAAATTCTTTCATAAAAGAAGTTGATCTAAATCTAAGACCTAACCTCTTTAAACATTTTATTTTAAATAACAAAATAAAACTTGCACTTATTTGACAACTACTCTAAATATTTAAGAATCTTTGGGGTTGAATATTTCCATTTTTGTTGCTTGAACATTTAACGTATAACCTCGGAAAGAAATATCATGCGAGAGTTGTTTTACAACTAATTAATATTTATAATTATATACCGGTAGAATTACGTCAATTGAATGATAAAAAAACAAATAAAAACTAGAGCTAGTAATGTATTCTTTTTATAATATAAAGTTAATCATTAAGTTTTAAATATCACGTATTAAACAATCTGTATCCTTGACCATTAAAATTACGGGCCTTAGTGAAGAAATAAAAAAAGAAAATATTTGTTTTTGAATCGAATACAACTTCAAGTTAAGACCTTCAAGAAGGGACATCGAAGTACAACATTTGATTAAAGAACAACAGTGGATAAACACAAAATTCATTATTAATAATCTTAAAAATTCAAAAACCTTAGAAATTTTGATATAGTAAATAACTCCCAAAGAAATTGTGTAATTTGAAAAGATTGTAACAATAACAATTCTCTTTTCACAAATAACTATCTGTACCTTGCAAATCGTAAAACTCTCCAATTTGTATAATGTTTAACAGGCAAATATTATACATCACAATAGAATTATATTTCCAATTGCTTATTTTAAACTTATAAAAGATCCGGATCAAGTAGACATTTGATACCAGATATAGATACGCATGTAAGAGAACCGGTAAAAAAATGATAATTTGAAACATTATCATCAAAAAACAACATAACTTATTGCCAATAATAGCTTGTGTTCATTGAAATTAATTTTATGCTAGTACCTGATTTCATTCCTGTAAAGGTGTACCATAGAATACTGAGTCTTTGATTACAGCTCTATTTTTGAAGAGAAAAAGTTTTTTATATAAAAATTTTACAGAATTGTTGTAATGTTACACAACCTAAAAATATTTTTGACTATACAAGGGTGTCTAAAAGGAGAAGAACGCATACTTACTCCATTATTTTAAATGGAACATCTATTTATTATTTCATTTTTAAATTCTATGAATAAAAATAACATCATTTTATATAATATAGTTAAATGAAATCGCATATTAGTAAGCATGCATCAGTATCAGATCATAAAATACAAAGCTAATAATACGTTTTCTGAAAATAAAAAGAAATTTAGTGCCATTCGTCTATGATTCGCAGAAACAATGTCGCCTATGTTTAGTAGGCTCATGGTACTTGTTTTATCGTAATAATTAGAAGTCAAAACTATCAAAACCAATTTGTTTTATGTAATACGTTTTCTGTGATTTCTTTTTTTTTTTTGCTACTTAAAGAAATTTGTGTATAAAAAAAGCTATCCATAGGAAAATAGTAAGAATAGAATGAGGCAGACATTTTCATTCATAGCGCTAAAACTGTTGAAAAAGAGACCGCAAAATTTGAAAAAAGAGGGTATAAATATGCTTAACAGAAAGAGGATATAAATATTTTTGAACATCCATGAATTTTGATAATTAAAGATAATTGCTACGTGTAAATACTTTTAATTAATTCTGCATTTTGTTGTGGTTTAAGAGTCATTTGTTTATTATAAACAAAAGACAAACATTAGGTCTTTTATTTAACGGTTTATGAATAAAGTGCACACTAGGTATTTAAGTAATATATAATGAAATAAATAAGAAAATAATGACATATTAAAGATAGGTATCATTGTTTCTGCTAATCATCATTAAATTAGATTCTTTTCTCAAAAAATATGTCATTTGTTTTATATTTTATTAACTAATGCTAACACATAGTTACTAATTCGAGGCTTTATTGAATTAATTAAAGTTTATATACTAAGCCGACATAAAAAATTAATGGAAAATTGGTTAGGTTTATTTAAAATCATTAACCATCTACAAAATATTGCATAAGGTGTCATAAATGTTTAGTATAAACCAAAAAGGTTTTGTGTACGGCTTAATTTAACATAATAAAAATATAGGCTAGGTATTTTTTAAAAAATCAAGTTACCTTGGGCTAAAACTAAGGAAATGGTTCAGAACTATAGTGGACCCTGCTCAAACTACGCTGCCTTAACCGAAAGCTTGCAGCAGAGTCATTTTTTTACAAAAGCTTAAATAATAACGTTGTCATTACAGATAGACATATGTATAGTAGCTTATATAAAGTGATACTACTTTTCTACCTAAAATTTAAAAGTGGAATAATATATAAGTAGGTGTAGGTATATTTAAAATAACGGAGTAAGTATCCGTTTTCCTACTTTTAGAACACGTTGTATAGTCAGAAAAATTTTTAGGTTATGCATTCTATAAATTTTTTATAGACACGATTTTTTCTAATATAAAAAATAAAGCTGCAATCAAAGAACTCGGTCTGCGGTGTATATGTAGATATACAATTATTACCTAAATCATAGCTTACGTCTAAAAATGTCGCAGATAAAACACTTTTGTCCAATTTTTCCATTGCTTTTTGTCTAGTCATGCCAGTAAAATTCTTCTTTTTATTTTGAATATTTAATTGCACTTTTACTGTCTATTTCATCATAAGATGAATCCCCTATGACCTATATTTATACTTCTGCAAACAAATTCAACAACTTAATAACCATAGTTAGTACCCATTAATAATTGCCATTTAGATTATAATAACACAAGAGAAATTGTTTGAAGGTAATTAAACAAGTTTTGTCATTATCTTGTAAACAACATAAAATTAAAATTGTAACGAAAGTGAATTTAAGTTCTCTATGCAGGAAATACAAAGTAAAGAGTTAATCTTTAGGCACCTAAGTGAAACCTTAAGTGAAAGTAGCTCTAAAAAGGAAAATAGATGTAAAAAATATATCGGTTAAATACATCAGTTTTGATTGGTTCCTTTGGAACGTCTTTTAATACTTTTACATTCATAACTTAAAATATGAGAAAGTTACATCCTTAATTACGAGGATTACTTGGCATTAAATTAGAAGTGACCTATAATTAAAAGTAACATAAAATTTACTATACGAAGAATCATACTGCCAGTAACAGTTAGTACTAATTGATTAATTTTGTTTTTCCCTCATGATATAATAAAAATTTCTTCAAATGTTTAGCACCGTACATTCACAAATGAATAGCTAGAAATTGTTACAATTTGCAATTATCGTCTGCTATAAAAGTGGATCGAAAACATAACATTCCAGAAGCAAATTACTACCACACTAATGCCTGTAATGGAAAAGCTATAATTATAATACACGCACATACGTATACTGGCAAATGTAATTAAAATATACTCCTTTAAAGTTAATTAATTTGGATTAGAATCTTTCAGATGTAAAGATTAATCGTTGGCAATTAATTGATTTTACAATTATGTAAGCTTTGTGGGTACATTTCTACTTAACTAAAAAGCAATTAAATGCAGGATGTAGCATAAAATCCTGTATTTTACAATATTTAGGCTTCTGATGTATTCGGAAATAACTTTATAATGTCTACAAAAATAGATCCAACTAGTTATACAACTCCACGTATTTTTTAATGGATTTAATGCTAAACTATTCACAAACGCCAGCGCACTTGAATAGTTTGCGTGAATCATAGCAAAGTTTAACTCACCCCAATGAACTAGGGTGTCAGAGAGGATAACGTGTTGAACAGCTGTTAAGCGTTCTTTAATTGGAAAGCTGCAGCAGTTGATTATAGGATGGGGCTTCTGTGTACGAGAAAAATCAATAGTAACATGATTACAACCGAATATGAAGAGAAATGTACGAAAAAAACAGAAAGTATTAACTTTATAAGAGGATCACTTTATGATTTTAATGTTAAAATGTAATAGAGTTTAATAAAAATCCACCTTAGTATTTATAATATGTATTATTTTTAGATAAATAATTGAATAGTACATAAAGTAAACAATACAACTACCTATGTATATAAACGATAGATTATTACCAGTAAAATAAAAATTCAAATGATTAGTCAACGGAAGAGTATTTCAACTTATAATAGCAATTTTCTTTTCATCGTAAAAATCTAAAAAGCATTGTTATCAAAACCGTTTGAACTCCGAGAACACAATTCCCCTACTTGTATTTCAATAGACAGTCTTTTGCAGGAAGCAGAGTCTTTGATTCTTTGAAAAGCTAATATGATGAAAAAGAACTGACGTTTAAATCGATACACTCCTTATTTTTACAGAATACTATAGATATAAAGTAACGTGTTAAAGCATAAAGCCATATCTGCATAAACATGCGTTGAGTCAAACCGAGAACACCAATTTTTTTTTAGACAATTAATATAATATTTGCGTGTTGATTTACTGACACTGCTTCGATCATTATTCATACATAGAACTGTCTTAGGAGCTTGACGTTCTTGGTTTGATTGAACGCATACTTATACAGGTTTGAACGAGGCTCAATAGTGTCTAAATATACAGGATATTCCACGTAAGAATGATTATTACTAAAAAAAGTCTTACATAACTCAAAAACAGCAATATATAGCTGTAGGAATAGCTAATGAAGACTGACGTATTTATGGTTGTGGAATCCAAAAATGTAAAAAAATAGATCATTCCATTTAAAATAACAAAGTTGATCTCCATTTCCGGTCAACCGGAAGTGATATTTTGGTTAAAGTATTTCACATTTATAGTTCTAATCGAACAGATAATGGTCCCAAAATCTCAAATATAAGTAAATATTAGCACATAATAAACTTTTAATGAACCACTTACGTGGAATACCCTGTATAAATGGTGTATCAGTGGTTGGCGTGTTGGTAATTGTAAAAAAAAGAAATTATGTTAAGCAAAAAATGATAATAAGCACTTACATACATATGAGTACATATGTTATATTTTACCTATATACTTGGCCAACAAGTGGTGGTTTATATTTGTATAGACCTTTGACATAATTAATAGCTTTTTGCTACGCAAAAACAATGTCCTAAAAATGCACAATGCACTTGTACGCACTTATTTATTACTGTAGTTTCTTAATAATTTCATTTATTACTTTACCAAGCATCAAATAAACAAAAACAAACGTTTGAAGGAATGTGATAACAAGCTGATACTGATTTAGCCAGATTTTTGTTGCTTTCATGTACAATACATTCTCCTCTTTATAAAAAAAATTATGAGAAGGGACAGCGTTCTCGAGCAGCCAAACCGCTCATACTTGTGACATACTAGTTTTGTAACAATGCCCCTGTTACTCTGCGATTATTTGTGCTATGGCTAATACATCGAAATTTTCTTTGTTGCATAAAAAATATGAATCGAGAAATAATGAAATAAATAGAAGATCTGAAATTTATATATTTTTTTTTTAGGCCCGCTTCTATTTTATTTTTCTATTGTGTTTAGATGAGAAATATTTACTACAAGTAATTTTGTACTGTTATTAATTTAGATGCTGATGACGGTTAGCAAAAAAAAATGTGTTTCTTCTATAATACACGCAATATTTTTCCTCTGACAGTTCAAATGTATTTGTTAGATTTACTCGTTCTATCATGTTGTTGAGAATTCGAACTATCGATTGATATTTACTGTGTAATAGGTGTGTTACTAAACATGGAATTCGGATTAGAGCCAATGTTTGGATTATAATGCGGATTAACGAAAGTATATCTGATAAATATTTTATAAGCCAATTCGTATGTTTGTTATAAGCATAATTTAACGTGAAGGTAACCGTAACAGAATTGCCACATAACTTTAGCACAAAAAAATAACCATTACTAACCTCGAAAATATTTATTCATTGAGTTAAACTTGATTTTAACATAAACATCCAATTATTGCAAAATGTTACAATCATTGGATGTTTATCTCATATAAATATCGTAACAATTTAACAAATACAAATGTATTACATAAGTACCTCCATGTTATGACATTAATATAATATGTATAAAGAGAAAATACTTAATAAATCCAAATACATGCATCAAAATAGTCGGGAGGAGCCGTAAAAAGTATGTTTGCCTGTACCATTTAAAATTTGGGGACAATTAGCAAGTAGAGCTTTAATGGGACTACTTTTGATTCAGGCGGTGATGTTTATCTTTGTGTATGTAAACAAACGTCAATTAACAGATAGCATTTGTGTGGCATTGTTGGTTATCTTAATACGCTTTGCATTTTTAATTTGATTGGTTAGTTCTCCCAGAAGGATAAAAGTTCAGTTTTATAAGTAGTTGCTGTCAATAAAGATGGAAAAAGTCATCTTAATCGTAAAACTCATTTAAAAACTGTAAACATTACTCAAGGTAGCTAATCGATAAGTGGCAAAGGCATACACAACACCACAAATGGTTGAGTGTTGGTCATGTTTGATCGGTGAGCGAAGCTGCAGGTTGTGGAATAGATTGACACTTCAAAGCACTGACATCCATTTGACGAATTGCATTATCTTCACTAAAATTTTGACAAACCCGGAGGGATTCCAACCTCGGGTTGCTAATATGCCAAACATCGCATTGACACGAGACCTGCGGCTTTACTTCCTCCCCGAGAAGATATATTCTGATCTTCATCCACAATTAAAAATTAACCACAGCGGCCTCAAAACGAACTAGCGCTCATTGGGTGAAAGGTAAACATGGAAACTTTCAACCACCGGCACCGCACCAAAACGGTTACTTCAACAGTGTAAATCAGGAAGATTTATATGCTTTTTATTAACAAATCTAGGTTCGATGTAAAGCCGAATTCTAGAGGACTCTGCGTGTGGAGAAGTCCTGATGGGAAATAAGCCCTGAAGGGCACCGCTAAACAATTGACAAACGTTTTTTGTGTCGCATCAGGAAGTTGTCTGATACCAACGGGAGATTGTAAGAGTTCACACAGGAATTGGATTTGACTGCAGAACTGATTTCACTTTTGTGGAAAGCTTCTTATCAACTAATAAATATGCCAACATATTTTTTTCCCGCAGATGCGGGGCTTAGGTCTTACGGATGCACAACAATGTGTTCGACTAGATGCTGCGAGAACCGTTTTAAAAAGCGTCTTCCAAACCTTCGTATTATGTTTCAAACAAAAGAAGAGCTAGAACATTGTTTACGAGATCAATGGCAACAAACTGAACAAAATGCAATTTTATAAGAAGAATGTAATAAATCCTAGAGGTGGAAAAACAATTGAATGCGCAAATCTTACATTTCCATTTTAATTGCGTTGTAATTTCGAAGATTCATTTGGCTAATATTTTTTAAACACTATATACAAGTGTTCCATCAAACTGATTCGGCAAACTTTTTCTAACTTCTTCGGAAGTTCGAGTATATGAAATTTGTCATGACCAACTCTCTATTTCAGGAAAGTATTTTCAGTCTCACAACACATTTGGTATACAGGGTATCGATCATCAACTTTTTATTTCAAATAAAGTGGTACAATTTCGTTGATCTATTAAATTTATCATATCATTTATATTAGGTTCACTAACCCTATTCCCTATTCAATCGTTATTTGCAATTTTGTTAAATATTAGAGATTTCATTGTTCTACCAATATTGATTCAAGTACATACAAGAACCTAAGTATTTGATGTTGTTGATTATATCAATAATCACTAAGTCACCTATAAGGTGTGCTGAATTAAATAACTCTTGAATATATTAAATTTTCCTGATTTATTTGAATTGTTGTCTTAAAAACTCTGTTACATTGATAACATTACTTTTTCTGTCAAATTTGAATTTGTATAAATATAAACAACATTGCTTTGTTAATATTCTATTCTCATTTTTTTGTAAAGTAAAACTATTAATAGAGTTGACATGCAGGATGTTCCAAAACTCACTTACAATATGGATATCCTTATACTAACAATTTTTTTTTCAAATAGGTACTTATAACATGGCATTCAGCGGCGGCATATGTCAACAGGGAGGCTACAAGTTCTTTATATTACATACGATAGTATCCCATGTTAGGACGTTACACGAAAAACTTCGATCATTTTCGTAGCCTCCTCGGTGACATATACACCAGCCGCCAACATTGAATGCAGGTTAAAATTCTACATCGATTGGAATAAGGCTTTAGCATAGCTATTCTTGATATTTCTTGAAATATTAGCACTTACATAAAATTGTTTGAATATATCAAAACGCTCACTTTCAAGCACATAGAACAGCCTTTTTCTTAGAAAACACTCTGTATATTATTTCTTGGAATGATGCAGTATCTATTTTTATATTGTTTGGTTTTCATATTTAAGATTTAATCACAAGCAGTTTTCCAATTATTAGTAAATATTATTGAATTCCAGATAATTCTTATTAATTGTAAGATATTAGCAAGCGATAATTGCGACACGTTAACGAATTTATCTGTTTAAAATTTACACCTCTTTGTGAGATAGTTTGAAAACAATCCATATAAAGAATGAAACGAATAAACTATTAACGCGTCTTGAAAACTGTGTCATATGGGACTTTGGACATTTTCAAGAAGTTTGAACAGTTTTCTCCCGATTTGTCTTTTTTTTCTTTCTATGTTGCCTAATAAGTAGTCAGTCCACATCACGTATAGGGAAGAATGTAGCAGATACCGCTGCAATCGGCATCCTTATCAAATTACCAAAATTTAACTAAACTTAAATAATGGCAGGTAATTTGAAAGCATAATGCCAGTGGTATAACCTTTCTTAATTTCTTTAAAAGTAACAATAAATGCATCCGACATGTCAAATATTATACTTAAATGTTCAAGAAAAATAAACAAAAAAGTTTTCGCCTATATTTCAATTTGGCAAAATACTCCCAAATGTGTTCTTGATAACATTACACACTTCAAAACATCTCACCATAAATTCCACTACACTGGAGGCATATTTCAATAGCAAAGCTATCCTCATAAGCAGTGTGCCTCAAACTACATACACAAAAAAACACAAAGTGATGGCACAGGTTCTTAAAAGTTATAACAGTGTTCCAAAAGAGTTCAAAGACTTTCAAATTTAAAAGAAAAAGATACAATGAGGTGCTTATATAATGAAAAAGATTTTTTTATTTGCTTTTACATTTAAAAAGTTCTAGTTAATTACACGTTTAGTTAAGTGGACTAAATAACTACACTAACTCTATCCTGATTTACATATTATTATTATTATTATCTATATGTATTATAGTTTTTACGTAAAAACTTTTAGGCAACTATGCAAAAAGTAGATACTAATATTTCAGAAACTATCAAAAGAATAAGCATACCAATACTAATCGATGTAGAATTTGATGCTGCAATCAATGCTATAATAAAACTGTTGTATCCCATGCATTTGAAAAAGTTTTCTTAACTTAAAGGTATATAGTCATACTGCATATGGGTTTTTAAACACCTTGTATATGGTTTGGTGATGGATACTACAACAATGAATATTTACGTCCTTGTACTTGCATCGATATTTTTTGTATATAATATATTACTAGACAAACTAAATCTCTATCCCTAACCCTTTATGAAATATATGATCATCAAAAATTCAAAAAAATTTCAAATATCTCCAAAAAAAGTTGCGTTTAAGGATATAGGAAATCTTAATGCAAATGAGCCACAAATGATGCGATAAATTTACTAGACCGTTAAAAATTGCACCATTCTCTTTGAACTATGCAAGTTGACATCAATACCCTGTATATCTGATGTGCTAATAAGGCTGAACGTATTTTCCTGAAATAGATTTAACTGGCCATGCCTAACTCTGCTTCAAATCAAATTTCAACTTCGAAGAAAATCAAACGTGCCAAACCGACGTGACATATTTGTATATGTATAGTGAAGCTATAATTATTTCATTTTGAATTATGTTTGTTAAACAATTGAAATAACGTTTTTAGTTAGTCCTTTGAAATATTCTGGCATGTGTCTGTTTAAACAAACTAACCAATAACAACGATTTATACGCATATTAACAACGCAAAATATTATTTCTTTATATTTCTTTTATGTAATTACATTGCTTTAGATTAAATTTGTGGCTAAAGCCTTGCTCTGCTTTTGCTTACAGATCAAAACAAGGCTTAAATGTAACATTTAAGATCTAATGCTGAGGCATTAATCCGTTTAAAGCAAAAATGTATCACCATATTTTCATTCTTTTAACGCTTTAATCTTATTGTAGTTTAATAGGATTACCTGGATAAAGCTTTTTAACTTTCTAAGAATGTTAATCAAATAGAAAAATATTATAATGTATGAATAGAAAGCAATAATAAAAAGCTGAAAACATGCAAACCTTATCTATGAATTTTACTTGCTATATCTATTAAAAGATTTTTCCCTTATTCAGCCAAAGGACGTTCGCAATTTTTGCGGTATTTAGAACAAACACCAAAAGGGCATTACATATTTATATTACCTCTGAAGAGAAGAGCATCCACACACAAATTTCAAATTACGTTTCATTGATAAAACTCTCAAAATCCATACCTCTTCGAAACCTAGTTCCATGACATACACGATTGTCGAACACATTGTTTTTGCGGCAAAAGAAACACCACATCCTACTAGAACTTCCTCAATTAGCGATTTAAGTAATTAAACGCACTAAGGATGTATAGGCGAATTAGTCAGCACATTAGACCACCATCCATGGCAAATCAATTCACTAGCAATTTAATTATAATTAATGCACTTCCACCCGGTTGTTATAAGGAGACAAAATGGCGAAGAGAAATGAACAGCCAACACACGCGAACCCCAACACATATTGGCACGATCTGTGATGAGTTTTTTTCCGAGCGCAACACGGCAAAGTTTTACTCGTGCATCCCACTTCACTTGTATTTATTTCGTGTACGTAAGTACTACATATACTATGCATTGATGTAGCGGACTTACGGTACGATACACCGTTAATACCTCGAAAGCGAGACTTGGTAAAAGTGAGTAGCGAAAAATTCTGTTGACTAGGATATTTTATTAGGCCTGGTGAGTAATTGTTTGAGTCCATCAAAAAGGGCATGATATAAAGACTAAACTAGTTAGTTTCTGTCAAACAACATTGGGCATCTACATATTTACAGGTAAAAATATGGTTGGTATATTGAAGTTTTTCATCTTGAGCCAACGCAATATATATTTCGAAAACTACGCATCAGATCAAAAAACTTGTGAATATATGTGATATCAATCTCGATCGATCATTCACCCCTATTCCCCTGTAGATGAGCAACACGTAAATCTCAAATAGAATCCCAAATTTTGCCAAGGATTTTCAATTCTGCGGAAAAAATACGCATGGAATTACATACTTTGTCAAAAGAATAATACTTGCATAAGTTATCAACGGTTTATGTATTATTAGGCATAAGGTACGTTCAATGTTTCCCAGCAAACCTGTTAATACCATGAGTTATTCATGGAAGATACATATAAGCTATTGTTACGAATACCTTTATAAATTCTAGCCTTTATGTTTTATTAAATCCAGGGCAGAGTTCGCAGACATGTATCATGAGGTTTGTTCGAACATGTAGTTCGCCAGCGGTTCACGATCATGTGAACCAATCAGACAACGCATTTCTATCGCGAAAACTTCAATCTGTTCTCTGATTGGTTCACGTGATCACGAACCGTTCGCGAACTACATGTTCGAACAGCCCTATGATACATGATTTAGACATAAATAAATATTTATTTATGTCTAAATAAATATCTGAATTTGGATATTTATTTAGACATAGACATCATAATGTTTATGTCTAAATAAACATAATAAATAAATATCCAAATTCGTGATATATATCAGGTAGCCAAAAAATTCAATCTTTTGTTGAATCTGGTAACAGTGGCTTATATCACATGTTCTATGCAATCGGGGAATCACCGAGATATTCCAGGATTTTACAAAACGCGTATTTGGTTAATTCGATAATAATAATAATTTTCTCTTGAACACTTAATTACGGTGGCATTCCTATTGTAAAAAGCGCATTTACTAAACTCAAACTAATAGTGTTTTAAGGTCAACTGCCAGAAATTTTATGGTCAATGTACCCTTAGATTATGGTCATTTACCTTACAAGTCCGGTAGGTGACTTATAACAGTATGAGTTAGATATTATGGACGAGGCGACGAAGGAACCGAGTCTAGAATATCTAAACGAGTACTATTACAAGCACTACCGGACGTGTGTCGTATAAAATTTTATTTCATACTGTCAAACTATGGCTAAAAGTAAATTACCACAACATTTATGTTAAAAGTCAAAAAATGAATTTCATTTTTAAGTGTAAATGTATATCATTTCATATTAGACTATAGTTTTGGATTCTAAACAACTTTCCTTTGTAACAATTTTCGATATTTATTGATTTATTAATAAAAGAGTATTTTACCGCTACGAAAAAATCATTTTTTTAACAAACCTCATTCATATATGGCTGAACAAAATTGATAGATTTGTGATGGTAGCATTTCATATTTCAGATCATACAGACTTTTTGGAAGAATGACCATTTCTCAAAAACTAATAATAACAAAGCTTTCCATACGGTTACAATTTAAGTAAATACACTATAAGCCTAATTACAAATAATTATTTGGTCTCTGTACTTCCTACAATTCATGAAACATCATAAACTCAGAAGAAAAAAATATGAAGTTTCACCAACAAAGGATTGCTTTGACAATGATTTTGATATTTTTAATTGTATGGAGATGTGAATTAATTTTCCCACTTTCGATATTCTTACCAGAAAATTGTTTGAAATTTTAGAAATAATTTTTGTAAAAGGTTTTAGTGGTTTTAGATAAATTCAATAAATACTTTCTGATCATCTGCATGCATTTCTGGCAGTTATTTTATTTTGTATCAATAGAAATAAACAGAATCAGTTTTATTTTGAAAGCTTTTTTGTACCTTCAATAGTAACAACAAATTAAATGGTCAAGAAAATAAAAAATCCGGTACCTCTTCGCAAATCACAACCAGTCTATACAAGAAGTATTACAGCAGTTACCTGAATTCTTTGTCAGGTAAACATTGTATCTTATTACTCACACTCCAGTTACTCTTTTCACATCAACCATCACACACCAATCATTACATAATCCATTATAGGTGTGTATTATATAATTCATATTCAAACTGTGAATTCCCGAATTAATTTCTCGTTATTTTGTAATAGGAACATGGAAATATTTAAACAGCTACAGCTTAAATAGGTGGAGATAAGTTTTCGCACAATAAGCACGATCGTACATACTCACAGCATTTTATAACAATCTTATAACTTATTTTGCAACCGCTCGAACAATAGAAAAGGTTAGTCTGCATAATACGTTTAAACTGATATTCGAAACTCGTTATTGTTTTAAACTTGTTTCACATTCTTCTTTTCCCACAACAATTCCATCCATTCTGAAATGACTCACGGATACATAGGTACGTGCCGGTTCATTTTAAATTGTTATAAACTTATTCCTACTATGTCAAGGTGAAATAATATACACCTATGCAGGTATAGAAACATGGAAGACAATGAGGAGATAGCATCAGCTGGCATTGAACAATTTCAATTTTAGGTAAATGATTCATTAATTAGTAATATAGTACAACAGTTTGTAAACGCATTTTCTCAAAGGAATTGAATTAGCAACTGTAGTTGGAATATGATAAAATCAATTCATTATTCATACTTATTTACATTTTTACTATTAACTTTTTTGCTGCTATTTATAAAACTCAAGTAGTCACTACATTATGTTACAATATGTATATTCTCAATTTATACATACAATAGAATTTATTGTTTATTACTTAAATATTTTATCAAATATTTGTAAACTTTGATAACTTTGACAAGCATTTAATCCTACTTGTTTGTTGACATATATTGAGACAACAATCTACATTTTTCGAACGCCACTGAGAGAGATATGCTTACTGCCTGATACATAATTTAATATTATATGTGTGTATGTATGTCCTTAAGTGAGTCACGCAAAGAAGAGTTTCGTAAGGGTATATTTAACGATGAGTCAAAGGTAATATTAATACTGATTAAAGAGAAACTAGCTTGACTGTGTATTTGTACCTCATGTATGCCCACAATGTGGAGAGCCACACAAACCGAACGCACACCAACCTTATTAAACACAAAGTAGATGAGTGGAATTGAATGTAATTAAAGGAAAAATAAAAAAGTTAATTGTCCACCGAGCGGCTATTATTATCATTCCTTCACGAGATCTACTCACAGTTATTCTGCAACAGGTAGAATAGGAATTTTTAGACAATAAAATAAAGAATGTGCATATGGTGACAGGTGCAGGCAATAACAATGATAAGCAAAAATATGCAAACATATCTATGATAACAACATTCCCCTTATTACTCTTTCATCTTTTTTTTTGTTTTGATAAATAATAAAAAATTAGTGACGCGAAAACTAATCACTCACAGCGTTATGTATGCATAAATACAAACTCAGACACAGATTACAATAGATATATGGTACATATTGCTGTAGACTGGCACTCCGGGTTTGTAAACTCAGTGTTTTCATTTTTCGAAGATCAAGCTTTGGCTTTGCCGCGCGCAAATTCTCACTTAAATTTAATATTTGTGTATTTTGTTAAGAATTTAGTAGTTTTGTTTGATGTATTTTATTGTTCAGTTAGTTAGTTTATTTTCTTTCCTTTATATGTTTAGCTTTTGTTTTTCATGTCTTAGGTCCTTCTTAAAAGGCATTTTCTTTGATTTTTGCGGCTGACGCAGCGCGCGCAGTTGCTATTTTGTATATACGCGTTGTAGCGCCTCGTTTAGGGCAGTGTCTGAATCATTGTCGCGAATGTAAGTATATGTAAATTTTGAGCTCTTTGCATCCATTTTGCAATCTTTCATTTGTAAGGATTTGTTCGTTATTTTGTTAATTTTGATCATCATTCAGACTACTCACTAGTTATTAATAGGTGTTATATCATTGTGCACAATTTATGTATAAGGCCCGTTAATAATTTGTTCTAGAAGTAACTGCGTTAAGAGTTTCAATTTTCCGTTTTTTTTTGTTAGTTTTAATTTTTATGGTATTTTAATCACCTCGGGGTAGGTGAAGAGTAGCTTAGAGCTTGATTTTAATTTCATTTTGATTTTATTTGTTTCTCCACGTTAATTTAATTAAATTTTAGTTTGCTTTGAATTTTTGAGACCACGTGGATTTTTTATGGTATAAGATTTTCCTTCTAGAACGAATCCACCATTTTGTTTGCTAAAGGATTTGCATTGTCCTTTTTAATTGTAAATTCACGAAGGGGTTATTTTAATCCAAGACATTCAGTCTTAAGGTTTTTTCCCCTGTTGATTGTATTTAAATGTTTTTTTTTTTTTATATGGAAATTTTATGAATATATACAGGGTATTCCACGTAACTGGTTCATTAAAAGTTTATGATGTTCTATTATTTACTTATATTTGAGATTTTGGCACCAGTATCTGTTCGATTGGAACTATAAATGCAAAATACCTTAACCAAAATATCACTTCCGGTTGACCGCAAATAGATGTCAACTTTGTTATTTTAAATAGAATGATCTAATTTTTTATTCATTTTTGGATTCTACAACTATAAATACGTCAGTTTTCATTAGCTATTCCTATAGCTACATGTTGCCGTTTTTGAGTTATTTAAGTTTTTCTTTTTTTTTAGTCATAATCATTGCATCATTGAGAAATTAATATCTCAGTTAATACTGCAAGTAGACACTCCAAATTTGCTATGTTATGAATGTAGATATTACTCTAAGAAACGGTAAGCACACTTTACATTCTAACATACAGGGTGTTCAAAACTAAGGAACAAAGTGACTTATTTTCAAATGCAGAAAACTCATTTTTTTTAAATAGAACACTCTGTATTTTAATTCGGAATTAGGAAGTAAATATCATCCCCTATCACTTTATATGAGCATTCCCTATACCTATCTTTAATAGATTTTAAGATATGAACGATTTTTTGTTAAACAGACTAAATAGCCCTATCTTTAAATGTTTGTAGTTGGCTCTGAAATGGATTCACGTCAAATTCATGTATTATTTTTGAATAACCATACAAGAATGTCTGTTCGAATAGTCATTTCTATTAATATTGCGTTGTACGAAAATGTAATTACAATGATATACATAAACACTTTTGGTTAGTCAATGAATTTTACATTAATCCCATTCAGAGCCAGCTACAAACACGCAAAGATAGGGCTACTTAGTCTAACAAAAAGTCGTTCATATCTTAAAATCTATTAAAGATAGGTATAGGGAATGCTGATATAAAGTGATAGGGGATGATATTTACTTCTTAATTCCGAATTAAAATACAGGGTGTTCTATTTGAAAAAAAAGAATACTTAGTCTGTTTAACAAAAAGTCGCTCATATCTCAAAATCTATTAAAGATAGGTATAGGGGAATGCTCTTATAAAGCGATAGGAAAAGATATTTACTTCCTAATTCCGAATTAAAATACAGGGTGTTCTATTTAAAAAAAAAAAGAGTTTTCTGCATTTCAAAATATGTCACTTTGTTCCTCAGTTTTGAATACCCTGTATGTTAGAATGTAAAGTGTTCTTACTGTTTCTTAGAATTATATCTACATTCATAACATAGTAAATTTGGAGTCTCTACTTGCAGTATTAACCGAGATATTAATTTCTGAATCAGGCAATGATTATGACTAAAAAAAAAGAAAAACTTAAATAACTCAAAAACGGCAACATGTAGCTATAGGAATAGCTAACGAAAACTGACGTATTTATAGTTGTAGAATCCAAAAATGAATAAAAAATTATATCACTCTATTTAAAATAAGAAAGTTGACATCCATTTCCGGTCAACCGGAAGTGATATCTTGGTTAAGGTATTTTACATTTATAGTTCCAATCGAACAGATACTGGTGCCAAAATCTCCAATATAAGTAAATAATAGAACATCATAAACTTTTAATGAACCAGTTACGTGGAATACCCTGTATATAAATATCATCTTAAATTACAGTTCTTTTATTTTTGATTTAACCATTTCAATTTTTGGGGATTTTAAAGAGTCAAATTTTACAAACGCCCACTTTTACTTTTCATGAAAGTTACTCTGAGATCAAAGAATCTCTTGCGCCCTTTTTAAATTCATATTTGCTGAGCTAGCTAAATTAATTTTGTCATTTTTAATTTCTTTAAACTTAATATTTATCGTTTCGCGGGTATTGGCTTTTCAAATGCATAAAGGAGAAACGCTAAGAAAATTCTAATTTTGAAATGAGTATTTTCTATTCCTGTTACCAAATTATTTTCACATTTTTCCATAACCAAAGAAAAAAAATCAAAATTTTAAACGCTAAAAATTAATTTTTTATATTTGTCTGTAATAGAGAACAAAACAAAGGTTACAATGTATAGATTATAGAAATTATTTTCTTAAAACTTCTTGGTGCACGGGCAATTAAAGAAATAAAATTTGAAAAAAAGAACAATGCGTGCTGTATGCGCCCGAAAGAGATGTTTAGAGCATGAGCTTCTCGTGTGCTTTTCGCGTGAGCCACACCAGCTACATAGAGGGCCGCGCCCTTTTTTGGATAAAGTTCATACGAAACGCTAAAAAATCACAATTATGTCATGTATGATATTTATTTTTGCCTTTTGTTCAAAACGGTCCTATTTATGGATTACTAAATACAATCGAAAGAAAAACTTCTTGCGAATGGATTTAAAAATCTCTCCGTCTATCGATGTAAAAAACTATCAAGAACATTCGCCCAATGTTTTGATTAGTTTCCGTCTTACAGTTTGTGAGAAAAAGTACATAAAAGACAAAGGTATCAAAATTGATTTACATTTTAGACACGGCTTTTTTTAAAGACATATCTGCCGAATTTGGACACAACACCACGATCCCAATGAAGACTTGGATCAAGAACAACAACAGAATAGCTCACCTGCTCAATCAAACTTCCTCCACATTATCAGTACATGAAAGAGTAAAATAGACAATTTTTTGTGGAAAAAACAAAATTTCTAAACTTCACAAGCTAAATTTCTCTAAATATAATTCGACCTCAAGTACCTATAACTTGTTTAAGAAATCGAAAAGAACGAGAATATAAAGTTCCAGATAGTTCCGACAAGCGGTATACAAGAAAATGGAAGTTAAGGTGATTGATGCTTTTTATCGAAAGATAGGTACCATTTAAAGTGAGTTGCTCTCCTTAATCCAAATATGCCTAAACTGAATTTACACACAAGTTAGACTTATTTCTTTGATAAATAATAATAATAGTTCAGCTAGTCAAGTTTAGACTTGCAAATCCTGTACTATATTTGATACATTAAGCATATTTGGGTTAAGACGAGAATAATTAATAGAAGTTCTGCTGCAAAAATATGCAGTTGGCTTGCTTGCTTACTATATTAATGCGTTACTAAGGTTAATGAGTTAGTGCGTGACAGTTTGCAAATCTTACCATCTTACTTTTTCATACCTAGTTGTTAATTAATTAATGAGTTTATTAGTGGAGATTTTTTTAATTTTTACCGTTTTTGTTGCTTCGTTATCCTTTCGTATATTTTTAAAATTTGATTAGTTATTTCTAAGAAAAACATGAATATACCAAGGCCCGGTTTTTAAAGACAAGCGATTTCGGCTTGCATTTGATTTTAGCTGAATACCTGCATATAGTAGTGCTGTTGGTACCTATGCGATTAAATTGAGGTCCGAATATCCGGATTCTGGAATGAGTTTAAAGAAAATATTATTAACTCAGCCAAAACAGTTTGCGGAGTGGAACTACAAATACGAGGAAACAAACATCTTGGTGGAACGACGAAATAAAGCAACAAGTAAAAAAAAAGTATTTGGAAAGATTATTTAAACCACAAGAGACCAGAAAACTACAAAAAGTACAAAGAGCAAATAAGGAAATTGAAAACAGATAATCACGTTAATCAAAAGTTATTTTACAAAATTATAAGAAATCTAAGACATGGGAAAAAGGCACAACAAACCATCATCAAGGATGCTAAGGGATATATATTAACAGATGAAAATAAAATAATGACGAGATGGAAGGAGCACTTTCAGAAGCTGCTATGTGTAAGGAGAAATGAAGAGATCCTAAAGGGGGCAGCTGATAGAGGAAAGAAGGACATGGATGAGCCAGAGAAAAAAATAACAATGGAAGAACTAGCGCACGATATACAAAGTCTGAATAATGGCAAAGCCCCCTGGTCACGATAAAGTAACGGCGGCAATGATTAAAAGTATGGGCCCAAATGGAAACAAACTGCTCCTAGAAGTAATAAACAAAGCATGGAAGGAGGAGACAAGACCAAAAGATTGGGAGAAGAGAATAATCCTACCGGTTTTTAAAAAAGGTGACACGAAAAACTGCCGTAATTATAGCGGAATAATGCTACTAAGCACCGCTCTAAAGTTATATGAAAAAATACTTACCCAAAAATTGTCATGAGTATTACACGGAAAAATATTATTGTCAAAAAACCAACAATTGTAGAACAGTTAACTACAATTGTAGTTAATTTAATTATTGCTATAACACCTTATAGCTACGTCATTGTATTTACATGGACTTTAGTAGAGCCACTAAATATCTGCTATCTCATGAAATATTTGATTTTATTTGAAAGAGCGCAAATGTCAAAAAATCTACGAAAATGAAAATATTTCAAAAACAGTCGAGCTTAGGGAACCTTCATATAAACTAGTTGCAATGACTCGCCAAATTCATTAGACCGATAAAAATTATACCATTCCATTTAAAATAAGAAAGTTGATATCAACACCCTGTATATCGAAAGTTAATAAGTTATAAAGTTGAAAATATTTTCCTTAAATAGATCACAGTAGGCCATGTCTACACTGCAAGTTTCAAAATCAAATTTCCACTAGAAGTTCAAAATGACCCAGTTCGGCGGGACACCTGTATATTCGGATTCTAGGATTCGGATCCACTATCTGGTTCTAGGATTCGAATCTGAAAAAGATCTAAATTATCGACCAACTCAATATTAGTCTTTTTGTTGAAGTTTATTATTTAGTAAAAATATCATTTAAAAATCAGGAATTTTTACTTTTCCGGATAAAAGATCTCGATCTGAGGTTCCGGATAGTGGAACCGGATCCAAGGTTTTAGATAGCGGATCCGGATAACACTGAGATGTGCTAATCAGATAGTACATTATTCGGATCCAAAGTTATATGAATCCTGATAACACCACTAATATTTCTTGGAAGCGATTTAAAAAACGATATGAAAAGCAATTATATGGACCTTAATAAGTCGATGTTTTCTTGGGGGTTTTCCGCGTATTACCAACAAAATAATCACTTTCCAAATTCCTATTTAAAATTAAAATTTTGTTGCCTACTTTAATTGATTTTACGAAAATTAATTTTAAATAATTCACGCTGTCAAAAAAATGAAAGACTTGAAACATTCAATTTCGAAAAGATCCTAGTTTAATAAATAATAATAATAAATGCATTTTTATTATTTTTTTCCTCTCTTAAGGAACACGGCTATTATAATGTATGCATTATAGTCATGACCCAACATGATCCACATATACTTTGCTTGCTAAAGAAATTACGATAAAACCTTGCAGCGTTGCAAAGGAATGTTTTCGGATATAGTGCTACCGAGTTACCCTATTATATATTTACAAGATTTCGTCGTAATGAAGGTACCTTTCCTACAAAGCAGGTACCTATATTAGAAAGCGTAGTATCATTATCGAGAACACAGAAATTAATGTCTTAGCCTACTTTGAAGGTCATTTGGAGCATGGTATTCTATAAAAACGAAAAGCACGGACTTTTTGATTCGCCCCCCGTACATAGGGTTACAAGCGGTTCCCCTAGTCCCACGCCAGTGGGTGATAAAAATAAAAAAGAACATAAAAATTAGTTTAAAGCGATTTGACTGTATTAAGAAACGAAAATAGAAGTCCATTACAATATGTACGTAGTAACCGCATTGGCATTTTACACCTCACTCACTTCGAACGAAATTTCTTTATTGTTATCATTCAAGAAAGTGGGTTAAATGTGTGTAGGTGAACTATGCGATTCCTTAAAAAAAATGTGATGGGTATATTCCGTCTGAAGTAAACAACATACACCCACCTTAATCAAATTCTAAAAAATTGTATGAAACATTACCACATTCTTCAACCTGCCAAAATTAATATTATTTCCCAGATTCAATGAAAGAAATTCTAGGAAAGATGAATTGGACTTCAAAAATAATTCAGTTAGTTTCATTTTCAATAAATAAAACATTTATGTACGTATCAAAACTGACGAATTGAGTTTAATTTACTACGTTCAGCAATGAAAATAAAAAATAAAAAGCAACAGTTAAAACATAATAAAGCTCTCACTTGGCGTTTGAATTTTAAACAAGGGAAACATTATTCGCTGAGCTTTTGTTCACCAAAGTGATAAGTCTTTAAATAAGTGAATGGCTGGTATTAAATTTGCTTCCCTATGAATAAGCAACCTATTCTGGAACAAAATTTCCCCGTATTCACGCATAAAGGATTTGTTACTATTAATAAAGTTCAGGTTTCAGAACTGTCCAATGTAAAAATATATTTCCACCATCCAGAATAATTAATGGCGCCGAAAAACTCATTCGTATTGTACAGCGTGTTTTATAAGAGCGGAAATACAAAATATGTGGCGCCTTTGCTTGCTGTTATAAATATAGCAGACGTATTTTTGGACTTACCCGTTTTTTCATGGTGAATTTATAACAAAATCACAACTCAGTTAGAGCATAGCCAATACATCTATTAGTAGAGAATTAGCAATTATTATTGTTGACCTTTTTTTCTGAACGACTAATCTTGCATGACATGAACGGCAATGTGATAAGAAAATCTTAATGGGGACTAGAATTGATTACATGAAGGCGGCAAGGGAAACGCGATACTGTAGATAGTCGATAATTTCCGAGTTTTCAAATCAAGGTTATTACTTCTGTTTTATTTATTATGAGAACCGTTACTGTCGCCCGTGTTTAGTTTTAATAATTTATTTGGATCAATATCGACTCTTAAAACCCGCAGTTGATTTTCGCAATACCACGAGTACATCAAAAGCTTCTAATAATATATATTAAAAGATTAAGATACCTAAAACTACTAAATACATCACAATTCAGATTGCGAAAATAAGAGTATAAAAGCTAAAATACTATTTGCTATTTGAAGTGAATACTGTTTTGCTTTTTAAAAATAAACTAGGTAGTCCAAAATGAGCATCGAAAAACAGAAGAACTTCAGAAGTCTCTACGAAAATATAGAATAACAATAGTAGTATAAGTTATATTTTAAGGATACACAAAACCAAACAACAACATACCACAACTCTATCCTTGCGAATTTCGACTTGCCGTTCTCAATTACAAACGTATTTCCGTGTTTAAATTATATTTTGAGTAGGTATATCCCACTAATTTTGTTTATTGTGTGAACTGAGCATTCTTACACAACAGATGTCAAGGTAAGAACTGTAGATTTCTTTTTATTACACTTAAGCTTTCCCGCATCGAAACCTACAAAAAAATCACACGTGTGCACACATAAGAGATGGATATTTAAGCAAATCGCACATCATGCATTCAATTTAGTATTTTGAAATGAGATTTCGAAATATAGATACATACGCAAACATATAACAATCTTTCAATTGGTGCTTCCGCAAAATATTTTCTATGCGTGTTTCATTTGTATTTTCCACAGTGACTACATTAAAAAAAAATAAAGTGACAGCTCATTTAAAATTCATTGACCAAAAATATTTAGTAGTGCTTCAGACACCTCATTGATAACTAGAGTGCATGGTCAGACGTGTCTGCTTATACGGACCGCACTCGCGTTTAGGCATAGTATACCTTCACGGCAGTAAAATCACGCCCTCGAATTGGTGTGTCTAGTATCTAGTATCGGTGTTAGTCGAGTCTTAATGTGATATAGTACAATTTTCCGTTAACGTTTTACGCATTGTAATATTACATTTACAATGCGTAAAACGGAAAATTGTAGTATCTCGCATCAAGACTCGATTAACACTGATACTAAATACTAGACACACGAGTCGGAGGGAGTAATTTTACTGCCTTGAAGGTACACGCCATAGGTTTTACGCATTGTAAATGTAATACAATGTCGGACGTAGGAAATCCCAGAAAACGACCGTTGTTTCATAATGTGAAAAAATTATCGTGCATTCCAGGATTTACATTATGGTGGTGCCAAAATAGTTTGTACAGTGTGCGATAAACAGTTATTGTGCTGGCACAAATCGGACTACCAATGGTAGTGCATCTGATCAGTTATCTAGCTATAAAGATTATTTTAATTATGCGTATTATGTTACATCCGTAGATGATGAACGGTGAACGGTCTTTTTTTCAAAATATAAGCATGTTTATCAGCGCGACGAACGTGGTTTAGTGAGAAAAATCTTGAAACACATCATGCTACAAACTTTTCAGCAATCCTATACCATTCCTGGTACTTAAATAAGGTAAGAAGCTTATATATAATATTTATAGTTAAATAAATAAACAATTTTGCTCTTTCCGACACTGTATTGTATACTTGTGTTAAACGTTAATGTCACATATACGAAACTTAGTATTTACCTGGCGCGGAGACGAAAGTTGACCACTCTATTGATAACAAAGTTAAAAGCAATCAAAACCGATCTGCTAATATTCAAAATACAGCTGAAAATATCACAATTGTTACGGAAAATAGTGTTACTACAAATGTAGTGAAAACGTTATAAAATAGAGTAATATTTCAAGGCTGAGAAGCTCGTAAAGAAATATTTATGAACGAAGCAAATATAGGAAGGCAGCTGGCATTTGCAACGCAGCATGAAAAGTTTCCGCTACATAATCTTGGAAAAACAATAAACTTTTTTAATTCGAAGGAGAAAAGGAAAATTCATTTTCTGCTCTGAAACATGTGTAGAAAGATCTAATAATTTTGACATGTGCGGGAACTACAGCATACCTATAAACAGCTATTAGCATTATTAAATTTATTAAATAAAAAAATGAACAAATATTTCAACACAGTTACTACTACATACCATAGGGCCCAAATTCTCTTGATTTAGTTTTTAATCTTTACTAAAATTTTGTCGGTTTTTTTAAGAATATAAATTTATAAAATGGGTAATTTTCAGTGTTGCCACTGGGTTAAATTTATTTATAACAGAATGTTGTTAAAAAGGTAATAGATTCCTAGAAAAGATAATAGATTGGCCTAAGAAACGAACCAACTGCAATTGAAATAAGAAAAAGTTTTTTGAAGTTCAAGATCATTCAGCTTCTGGTTTATATAACAAAATATTCACTTTTCTGGAAAAAAATAACAACATAAAATTAAGCAAATTTAGAAGACAAGGATATGATGGAGCATACCATGAAGTCTAGACTCTTGTTAAAAAAAGATCAATCTAATGCTGTGTATATTCATTGTGTATCCCATAATATAAATTCAGTTATTAATGATATTTAAATTATGTAAGTATCTATAGGTAATTATTTTTAAAATAAAATTAAGTACATTAAGTAAAAAAAAAAACATGTTAACATAACCATAATTATTAATAAAATATAAAGTTGTTTTATCCTTTCATTATATGAAGCAAAGAAATAGACGTTATTCCATAAAGTTACAAAGGATCTGCTCCGATAAGCCATTGAAAAGTGCCCCTAAAGCTATCGGACTGAAATTAAAGCCAATAAGTACCACTGTCACACATACTGTAAATACCAAAAATTAGCTCAATCGATGTCACCCCATTCGAGATATTAGCATAAGGGTGGAAAAATTCAATATTTTTTTTTTCTCAGGAATTACTTAAGCTATCACGTTCAAAAAAAATAGGTAAGTAAACACTGATTATGGATATTCTATAAAAAATCAAGAACTAATTCCCTCCACTCAGTTCAAAGTTATTATTATTTTCCCCTTTTTAGGGGTGGCTTTTTTGAGTTTGGTTCAAGGTGTCAACTTGGGTTTTTGTTATATTAGACCCTGTGCATTTAGTTTTATTATATGATTTTTTCAGTTTTTTTCTGTGTGGTAGAACATGTAAATAAAAAATAAAATCTCTTTGAATGATTTTAGTACGAGCAATTTGTTATTGGTTATTTTAGGGTTAAACTAATTATTCATCGATTCAGGATTATTTGTATAAATATTTCAGCCCTATTAGTTATGAAAGCACCGAAATATACAAAAGCATATTGTAACAATAAAATAATATTTAATTCCGTACACGCAGTTCAAAGTTAATATTATTTTCCCTTTTTGAGGGGTGATTTTCTTGAGTTGGGTTTAAGGTGCCAATTTGACTTTTTATTATATGTAGATGAGTGTATAATTATATTTGGGTTTATTATATATTTCCTCAAGTTCTTTCAATGGAGTACTACAAATAAAAAATAAAACCTGTTTGATCTTAGCAGCAGCATTGGGTTATTGATTATTTTAAGGATAAAATTCAAATTATTCATCGATCGGATTCAGGATTATTTATATGTACATTTTAGCTCTAGTATCTATAAAGCATCGACATACAAAAAGAATATTGTAACAATAAAATAATATTTAATTCCGCACACGCTGTTTGAAGTTATTTTCTCCTTTTGGGGGATGTTTTTTCAAGTTGGATTTAACAATTCGACTTGATTTTTTGTTACCTATAAATCTATGCGTTTTGGTACAATATATATGTTTTTATATGATATAACACATTAACATAAATCAATCAAATCTCTGTTAGATATTTATTGTTCTAGTAACAACATAATTCTATCCACATTTGTTATTGCAACAAGCTGTGTATTTATAGTTGTTATGATTTTCTTAATGTTAAACAGAATCGCTATTCGTATTTTACTTTTGTTCTTACTGCTAAATAGATATATACATTTATTATATGTATTTCTTTAATCAATGTTTTGAGACGTGCATAATTTGTTTTAATATGACAGTTATTTGATTGTGAGAGTTTGGAGCCTGTTGTATAATGTAATTTATTTATGTAGAATAAACAGCAGTGCTGTAGAAAGTAAGTTAAAATATGTTCTCATATAAGTGTATTAATCGCGGTGGTTTACTAATAAAAATATCGGGAAGAAAAAAACTTAAACAAATAAATAAACGATGAAGATGGTAGAAATACTTATTTGGAGCTATTCATTCTTCCCAGGAGAACCAGTGAAGGTTGCAAATCAAGATCATACTTCTCAGTTCATATGACATCACTTGTAAAGAATTATTTAGGAAGAAAGTATATAGTAAACCCAAATGCAGGCATTACTATACAGCAAAAAGTCAAGTTGGAACCTTAAATTCAAAAAACTTCCCCCAAAGAGAACTTTGAACTTCATGTACGGAGCTAAATGTTACTTTATATTGATTATGAATACATATATATTAATAACAAATGTAACAACAGATAATATATTATATAATAATATATTACTTATTATTATTTATTCTTACAGAATTTTTTTTATAGCTCAGTGCTTTCATAACTACTAGGACTGAAATGTACAACATATAAATAATCCTGAAACCGCTCTAAGATTTTCCTGTTTTATTTGCATGTTCTACCACACATAGAGAGAACTTAAAAAAATATATAATGAACCCAAACACATACATTACTACATAACAAAAAATCAGATTGACACATTAAAGTCTATTCAAAAAAAAACCGCCCTTCAAAAAGGGAAAATAACAATAACTTTCAACTGCGTGTACGGAAATAAATATTATTTTGTTGTTGTAATTTTCTTTTTTATATTTCGATACTTTTATAACTACTAGGGCTGAAACATACATACAGATAATCCTGAAATTGATGCATGAACAATTGTTTTAACCCTAAAATAAACAAATTGTTCTTACTAAGATCATTCAAAGAGATTTTAAATTTTATTTACATGTTCTACCACACAGAAAAAACTGAAAAAAAAACATATAATAAACCTAAGTACATACGATCTAATATAACAAAAAGCCAAGTTGGCACCTTGAACCAAACTCAGAAAAACCACCCCTAAAAAGGGGAAAATAATAATAACTTTGAACTGAGTAGAGGGAATTAGTTCTTGATTTTTTATAGAATGCCCATAATCAGTGTTTACCTACATATTTTTTTTGAACGTGATAGCTTAAGTAATTTCTGAGAAAAAAATATTGAATTTTTCCACCCTTATGCTAATATCTCGAATTGGGTGACATCGATTAAGCTAATTTTTGGTATTTACAGTATGTGTGACAGTGGTACTCATTGGCTTTAATTTCAGCCCGATAGCTTTAGGGGCACTTTTCAATCGCTTATCGGAGCAGAGCCTTTGTAAAACGTCCGTAATAACATTTCTCTGTAACTCTTTGAAAGAATATTTTTTTGAATTAGTGCATATTTAAATGACAAAGAAGTCTCTTTTTTATGGGAACGCCCTCATGAAGGAATAATCATTTCTGCCAATGTATAATTTACAATGTAATAGAATTATACAAACGCTGAGAAAAACAATAATGAACCACAAACCTTAACCCGGAATAAAGTAATTATTTTATAGTGATTTTGATGATAAATTAAGTAATACATTACTAAAAGATTTTGAACAAAGGTTTTTAAATATATGTATTTCTGTGGCGTAGTATGGTTTTTAATATTATATTTGAGGGTCAAATTCTTGTGTTTTGATGAGAATAAGCGGGCACAACAGGGCGAACAGTCCTTTTGTAAGATAGAATTTTATACCTGGAGTCCATGATTTTTCTGAAGTCTTTCGTAAGAACAGAGTGGCATTTTTTTGTCAGGATTAATTTTGAAAGTGAACTCACCCAAAGGAGATATGTGTTTATTGTTGTGTATTAAAAATTATATTGATTTGTCAACTAAGATGTCGTGTAAAAAAATGAATAAATAATTAGAATGCGGGGCAGAAATGTTGTAATTGGTAACGGTAATGTATCAGTATATACCATTTTGTTTAGAAAACTATATTCAGTTGATTCAACATCTTCAAATAAGAATCATTTTCTCAGGAAATTTAGAACATCGTCATTTTCCTTAATAGGTATAAATAAAAGTGCTTTTATCTTAAAATTAGTATTTTAAAGAGTTACACAGTTTACAGCAATAGAATTAATTTTATGTAATTGCAAGGATCAACTCCACGACTAACGATTGCGTGCTTCAGACTTATTATAAAACCAACAATAATAGATATCGTTATGGCAGCCAAAAATATTTTCTCAATATTTTCTTGGCATGTAAGTGCACACTAATGTCTATTATCGCCCTTGCGTGCATACTTACAATTTATTCGTAGCCACAGTGAATGGGGAAAAATAACGAAAAATAGTAAACAAAACTTTTAAAAAACTCGACTCAAAACACAACATTTTATTTGTTACCGCATGCTTATATATAAAAGCACATTTATAAAACGATAAATGGATAAATACACATTATACAACACTTCAAAGCAATGACAAGAAAATAAACCTACCTGCCTGAAATGGTGTAGGCCTATCCAGGCGCTTTAAATTATCCTATTGTCACATATGCTACTGTAATTAAATTAAATCGGATTTCCTAGTTCTTAATTTAGATCTAAGATGCGTGGGAGAACTGCATAAATTGTGCGTAAATAACTGCAAAAAACTGATAAAAACGTTCACTCATGGAATGTGGTTTAGTACCATACTGAATACATAATCATTTCAGTGTATTAAAATGGAATATTAAATGGAGAATTTGTTGCTTTAAGTAACGACCATAATACATACAAAAAACGATAACGTAATAATTAAAAAATAATTATAACTACACTCGAAACGTACACAACGAATAAATGTAAATATAATAATACATATATTGGAACAATGCATGAGTTGATCCGTGGTTATTGAGTGCAATCAATCACCTATATCAACGGTAGATAATGAGAATGTTCACATCCTCGCAACAAAAAAATCAATGGGCACTCGCCAGGTGTCAATCTTTTAATGAGGTTATCCGTCCGAAGGATATCTATTGTTAAATTTTAATCTAATGGTGCCTTACCCGAAAATACGCTGTATATTTTTTATATTTTTCCTGTTTTCTCAAAAGCTGTTCGTTGGATTTTATTGAAAATTTGACATTATCTCAACGTAGACTTACTGCACAAGCAGAAAGAATTATGTACACAGATAGATGTTACTAGGCAGCAACTTTCAAATAAAAAAAAATCGTTTTGTTTTCTACTTTGAATTTGTTTTCTCAGTATTTAATTTATTGAAAAACGATGTACCATCTAATAGCAAAATTTTATACCTATAAAAATCTATGTTATTTGGTTTAGCCGATTTCAACAAAATGAATAATTTATCAAAAAAAAAAACAAGATTTTAATACAGGGAAAGGTAAAAAAAGCGGCAAGTCATATTATAACAATATGTACACTGCCGTCCGTGTTATCATTTTATCCCCGTCTGTATAACTTCAATGCGCTGTTGTCCCATTCACACAAATCCTTCATTCAATGCATAGTTTACAACGAAGAAAGAGCGTTATACACTCACAGACACGATAAACGGGCACCTTGTCTTTAAGCACAAATTTGCCTAATAACTTTAGAAACTCGGGGGTTTTAAATAAATATTAGGCAGTAATCACTTATTCCTAAATAAATCAAACGACAATATTTGTAATAACCTTCTGTGATTAGTGATTGGTTTCATAAGGTAAGAACTGAGGGATGTTCAACTTTGGATATGTATTTTGTGTCATATTGTAATCAAGTGTTTGGCGTGATCTTGAAATGTTTAGTTTGTTTTGTTTTTTGCTACAAACATCAAATTGTTTATTTTCCACGAAGTTGCTCGCTTGTAAACATGTCAGTTCCTACAGAAACAGTGGCTGCAATTGTTGCACTGCTTGAAGATGGAAGGAGTCAGACTTACGTAGCTAACAGGTACAGGGTATTTCGAAGCACTGTACATCGGCTTCGCACATGATTCTTGGAGACTGGGTTGTACACTCGGTGAGCTGGAAGAGGTCCCTAAAGAAGGAATACCGCTCGAGACGATCGTTTGCTTGTCCTAAGAAGTTTAAGAAATCGTCTTGGAACCGCTAACAGTCTCAGAAATCAGCTGCAAGAGGTACGCAATGAGACGCAAATCTGACGGCACAGAGGCCGCCTACAAGACCAGAGCTTACTAGTACAAGCTCCAAACTAATTTTGGATTTTATCTTTGAGTTTAAGAACAACATAGCTACAGCGTCATCAAAAGAACTAGTGCTGCGGATATAACAGCAATTTTGAAATAAATTCATTCAAAACCATCGCTATATCCTCTAACAGTCAACCAAACGATTACTTTCGCATGTGTTAACTGCAAAATAGTTTAGAGCACTGAACGAAGTAAGCAGCAACCAAAAGAAAATGATATTGCTCTAAGTACTTGGCCACAGACCATCAAAGGAAATAACGGGACAGATAAGTTGGCTAGGTAAGAATTATTAGAACCCTCCATTAGAACAAATCATGTGACAAGCAACAAAGTTCGTTGAGGAATGAATACATAATAAATCTAAAGATTAGTAGGAAACGACACTGAGAGAAAACATACGAAACAGTTCATAAAGAAAGAGATCCTCTACCGGTAATGTCATAAAAACTGTCGTGTATCACATGCCTGGCAGAGGATGTTATTTGCAGGTGCTTCTGGGAACCCCAACAGTAGATGACTGCGAGATGAGTCTTAATGTGAGTGATACTCTAGTTACTTGTAGAGTTGTTTTATCAGTCAAGGAGTTCAGAATTTAAATCTCTGGACAGCTTTGAAGTTTCATGGATTTCCGCACTTCTTGACAAATGCCGATAGACGAATATCCCAAGTCGCACTCTGGCCAAAGACTTAGTTAATAATTGACAAAAGCGGGTAAGGGATGTCAAGCGATGATATTATTATTACACAACCATCCAAATCCTAACTTAAAGTGCAATATTCTAAATACGTCAACTGTGGGTGGTGGATCTAGAATGTCCAGTTTAAATATAAAAGTCTTCCTATTCAAAGATCCGAGGAAAAAGAAAACTTTTGTAGGTACTTTGTCTGAGAAGTTTCAAATTGAACAGCTATTCTCCACGAGTTGGCCATCAAATTATGTTATACTAAAACCAGCATATTCTGCTTCTTCTACAACTTATCTCCGATTACGATCAGACGTTATGTTAGCACTTCCGGTCTTCCGGTCTAACAAAAAAAAATACAAAAATTTTTTTTTTATCCATATTATTTAACACAACTTTAAAATTTCTATTGTAAACGCTATACACAGTATGTATTTTGAATTTAAGTATCCGTGGGGCATATCGTAGCACATTCAGAAAACTGGCCACTGTAAAATTTAACACGGTGTTCAAAAGTGTCCAAAAAAGTATCTATTTAAAAAGTCAAGAATAAAAGTATTGTGTTAACTCACAAAAAAAACCATACCCTATATACTTGAAGCGGCGACGTTCAATACTAATGGCACCCACGAATATGAATATTTTCAAAACGTACATATAAAAATACATATTATGTATTATCGTAATCGCATTTTCCTATAACTTGTCATAACATATATAAGGCATCAAGATTGAATAACCACTTAATCACATTTACTGAAAGCTGCTACCAGAGTAAAGTATATCTGAAGAAAATACTTCTCCACGGTACGTTATTATTCCATTTTCACGTCGAACAGACTTTCTCCTAAGTAAAATGCTAAAATATTAACGCCTTCCATCAAATTTTACAGCAAGACTCTGTGAGTGCGTCGAAATATAAAAACGTACACAAGCACGCCGTCTGCGTAGAGAATATCAAACAATATCAAACTGTACACTAAATTAAACGAAATGCGGTGTAGTATACCTCATACATGATTAATTTGAAGTGGTCGAGTGTGTGATTGCTAGTCTGATTGTCCATATAGCAGAACGAATAAAACCGCGAAAAGAATTCGCCTATAATAAAACATAATAAAATTGGTAGAAAGAACGCAAGGTGGAGTGTATTTCATAAAACAAAATAATATTGAATATTTAAGTAATTGTAAAAGAAATATTCAAGGTTTGTTCGAACATGCAGCTCGCGAACGGTTCACGATCATATGAACCAATCAGACAACGCATTTCAGTTCGCGAGAACTCCAATCTGTTGTCTGATTGGTTCACGTGATCACGAACCGTTCGCAAACTGTATGTTCGAACAGCCCTTCAGTATCCAATCTGGCTTATTAATTTTCCTTTCACGACATATTTTGATTATTAAAATATCATTTTCAGGTGAAAATTGTCAATATGGCTTGTTAAAATATAAAAACATGCGCCACAATGAAAACGTATTCAATAAAATTAAATAATAAGATGATAACGAACACATTAAAATATTGTTGACCGATAAAGAATAAGAGGAGGCGTAGCCTGCTTTAAAATTGTTTGGGCGAAAAATAAATGTATGCATTCGTATATAATTGTGTAAGCATATGGGAAGTGTCACGTGATCAAGTCGAGTGAATCACGCCGAAAGCGTTTGGTGCTATTTTTGTCATTTTGTGTGTCATTTTCAAATTCCTTTTTAGAAGGAATTTGAAAGCTAGAAGAAAAAAGTTTTGTTTTAGAGGAATAATTACATAAATATATTATTATATGCACTAATAAAAAAAAAATAACTCTTATTTTCATTGTTTTTTTTTGTATGTTGTTTTTTGTATCGGTAGTTCGTATCTTTCGAAACTTGGTAGCATCAGCCTTAAACCAAGCGATGCATCTGGTGACTCAATTGTTCATCGTATCCCTACCATATGTCAGGAGAAATATTATTAAGAAATGCTTCATTATTCACACAAAAATAAGAAGCGACCACATCCTGCTGATATAACATTTTGGCATCATCAACATCTCGTTCATTAATATGTCAGTCTACTGGTTCTTCTTCTGGCGTTATTTGATCATGATGATGTCTCAGAATTTATTTCAAACACTAATACCGACCAATAGTTGAAATAATCTGAGACATCAAATTCAAAACGAAATAGAAAATATCAGCTCGAAATAATATAACAATCCATTTAAAGCGCCAATTAGTGCCATTTTCTTTAACAGTGTATATTTTAACAATTGCAAGAACTGTTATTAGGTTTTAGATCTTAAAATTATTTTTGTTAAAAATAATCATCGTTGCTCCATGCATTTTTTTTTTTTAATAAGTTGTTCAACCACAACTGGAATTACGGTCACAATGCAAGGTGGTATCATCAAAGAATAGTAAATTCATTATGGTTGAACAAAATAGTACTGCCATTAAAAAAAAACAAATAGTAATGTCACGACTAAAAACGAGAGATGGAAAAGACATTCTATGGTCGATTTGCCTTTTGTAAAAATAAAAAAACGTTTCCGTATTTTCCAAAATATCACATGATTAAGGATTACTTTACCTACACCTTGTGTATTGGAGATATGAGATAGATAAATTCGACATCTACATTTTTTTATGAAATAAATTGTTAAAAATTAGCACGTGTCGCAAAAAAATGTAAATGTGCATACTATTTCTATATATTCAGCTAGAAATGAGGTAGTAGTGTTAAGATCTGCTAAATGTTATGAATCTCTGATAATTAAATTAAAAAAAAAAACATTCTTTAAGTGTTGTCACCGTATATTTCAGTTTCGAATAATTATTGACTACAATAAAATATTTACAATTTACCTATACATACATAGATTATCACCTATTTATTATCACATCTTTAGAATTTATGCATATACATATCTTACTTCACAAAGATTCAAAGAAACTGTAAATATTTGTTTTTAACATGGCTGTTGTGTAAAGATACATACGTTTCCGTTCCAACAATGCAATTTGCATTTTATTAATTGCGCATTTCGAAACGAGCAGATTGTACCGTAATTAGAACACACAAAATTTAGATATAAAATTATAGAATTATCGCAAATTTTGACAAAAATGTATGTAAGTACTAAAGAATTAAAAAGGTTTTGCTAATTTTACTCAGAATATTCGATATTATTATTACAATAAGCGATTAAAAACTATTAATAGATATAAAAAGAGATAGATATGATACGATAACACATTCGCTGTTCAATTAGTGCTTGATAAAATAACCTTTCAACGTGATAATTTTATTTGAGTTACGACGTCATTTAGTTATACTAGGGCTTCGCTTCCAGGTGTAAAGGATTATGTGAGAAATTCACTTAAAGTATAGCTGTACCGTAGATAGAATATTATAGAGCAGGCCCTTTGCAACTTTTTCGCGGCCCGCCAAAGCACCAATATAATTTGAATTGTAAAATGTTTGTTCTCTGACATTATTGTTATTATAGCATGTCAATAAAAAAAAAATTTTTCCATATTTAGTTTTAATAATATTTATACTCGCATATGATATAAAAGCACTATTTAAGTTACATTTGAATGTGCGGCCCGCATAAAAAAAAATATTTTGAAAATGGCCCTCCGTCCGAAAAAGGTTGCCGACCCTGACCCCTGTTATACACTGACGTACAAAATTAATGTCGTTGTCTATAGCGCAGTGACTATCAAAACTGCTCATCATTTGAACAGGCGCGCGTTCACCTGCCATCGACTTATGCAAGTAGGAAGTTTATTAGGCTACCTGCGTGTAAAACACTTGGCAATTAAAAACTCAGATAGGAAAATACGTAGCTGTAGACTACGACATATATTTGTCGGGCAGTGTACATAATAATTGTCACACTATTACATTTTTTAAATATTATAATTGTAATACCTACATAAGCCCAGTTTACATCGAGTGAGCTGACCTATTTTTCTATCTATCTTAATTAACCATAAAACAAAAGGCTACTCTTTGGCACAAAAATTGTGTCGGCATTAACTTGATATGACTACATATTTGTTTTTTATCAGTTTTCAAGTAAAGGTTAACAACACCAGTATGATGTGCCGTGACGATGCTGGCTCCCTACGTCGCGCATTGTAGACTTCCTTTACAAAAAGCTAAATAATTACAGTACATCCTAAACCCTGTTCTCCACCTAGTACTATATGGATTCCATAACAACTTAAGAGCTTAAATGTTCTAATTTAACTAAATATTTTTTATATGATTATTAATAATAATAACAAAAATATAATAAATCGCTCAGCTATCCGTCCGTTGTTATTATGTGTGCGCCCATGGAGCACCTTCAGTCACCTCCCAGCATTCGTTGAGGAGTAAGGGAAGCCATGGAAAACCCTACTCTGGGAGTGGGAGTGTAAAGCTACTTTTGGTAACGGGCCTATAAATTTGCATAATCTGCATTACTTTAGACAAAATCTTCGTTAGATCAGGAAGCATAAATGTGTGATAAGGTTATTGGACCATTTATTTTTTGATGGCAGCTTAAATGGCGAAGCATAATTAAACTTTTAAATAACGAATTATCACTAACTTTAGAAGATGTTTTGATGAAAACTCGAAGAACACTGTGGTTTTAGCTTAAAGGCTGTGCACATCATTCACGAATCGTCCGTGACTACTTTCATAATACGTTTCCGTATCGGTGGATTGGAACGAGCTCTTTTTTGTGACCAGCTAGATCCCCAGATCTGATTGTGGTTAACTTTTATTAATGGGGTAAGATAAAAAATCGGGTTTAACAAATGCCTCCTACAACAAAAGCTGATATGATTCAATGGATAATGATTCCGTCGCCATATAGGACAAAAATCTGTTGTAAAATTTGTTTGTTATTAAGAGAATATTTTTTTTATTCTAATTAGAGCATCATGTATAAATAACAACCAGTCATAAACATACTTTTACTGTAAACAAGGTGAGTAGAAAATACAGTTAATTGCGTTGTAACACTAGATTAATAATAAACATTTGTTGAAAGTAACAAAAATGTATGTTCACCTGCGAGATAAAGTAATCTGTGTCACAATTTTTAAACTCTGTTATCTTTAATCTCTGATGACGAAATGTATATAGGTGTTGCAGACTACTGCATCTATATAATAGCGTTAAATATACATATTACAGAAATTGTCGTAAAGATGGCGCTTCTCATATTTCATTCCAACAATACTCTACATGCAGCATAAATAGCAGACACGCACGGTTATCAAATAGCAATCTGGTAGATCTATCAGATAAACAACTTTAGGAGCCGTGACTGTTAAAATGGTAATCCCACCATCACGGCTTGATCCTTTGCGATCAACCACCAAAGTACGTTGACCCATACTTTGGTGGCGTATGTTCATTCATTATTTAGGATGATAAAACAATAACTTCACCCACACTTCTTTACATGTTTTGTTATTCCTATATATATCGTTCCTTTCAAGCTAAAGATACTATTCTTGTAGTACGTACAATATAACGTTGCTAATTTTAAAATTTCGATGTTGCTAGAGTAACAAACCTCATATGGCATCTTCTACTGTTAGCTTTGTATATATATACTTTTACATTTTTTTTAGTACCGAATAAAATATAGTTTTGCTGTCACATATAGTAATAGAAAATGTAAAAAGAACAATATTTTTCTTATTTACGTTAACGTAAACGTAACAGTGTCTCTATTTTGCCAGAGTAATTTACAACAAGAAATATTTTAAAACGGACAATAAACCAAATATTTGGTTGTGCAGTTTGCTTTCGTTATAATTCATCTATTAATCTATTCTATCTATTAATTCATAAATCAAGTGTCAAAATACGTGAATGCGCCAGGATTATATACTAATTAATCTAAAGTGGGGTATTTTAATAATAATAATAATCAATTTACAAACGGAAAAACATTTACAGGCGTAAGTTTATATTATACATAAGCAGGTTAATTGGGCGGAGTAAAATCCTGTATTTTCAGCAAGCATCAAGCAAACGTATACACAACAAAATAATCCATAAAACTACATAAATGATGTAAAACTCAATTGGTAGTTACCATATCAGATTGTACAGGCTTTCAATTTCACAGTATTTTATGGCTGTCTAAGGTTTCTCATAGAGGAAATAAGTCTTATGTTTATTCTGAAGTGAAGAGCATGCAACAAATCAGCTCTTTGCGGACTGTCTAAGCTTTTGCCATGGACGATACAACAAGATTTTGCAGAATCAATTGGCAAGTTTGCTCGCTATAAATTATAAATTAGCTGCCTAAGATATAAGTGAAATACCTATTAAAGCATAAATGTCACAAACAAACCGATCTAACGGCATTCCTTTAGTCAAAATTATTGCAATTTGCTAGCTGAAGTAAGCTTGCACAAATTTGCAAGAAATTTACTAGTAAATTAACAAAAATTTATAATGCAAGAGCGAAATAGAAAAGAATATCGCCGGAGTCGGTACAGCGGTCGGTATATCGGTGCTCTGTCGCCTGTCAGCCAGAGAAAGGATTATAAAAACAAAAATCGATCTTGTACCATAAAATAACAGCAAAAAACATTTCGAACATATATATTCAGAAAGCAGTATATAAACACGTTCAAAAAGTATATAATAAGCGAGAAGTTTAATACTGTGCTTTTAATTAAAATAAATTGCTAAATATTACATTCTTAATTATAATTCTAATGTGATTCATAAATTAGACAAGTTATTTTAGGGAAACGTTACATACTATATCGTACATATTATTAATTCAGATGACACTCTGCCAAAATTGAAAAGAACGATTCTAAGGAAAATCTTGAGTGGAAAAAACAGTGTTTTAATAGAACAGCGTGGATATTGTGTTATGGAAGCGTCAATATTTAAAGAACATTCGCAAGTTTCTTTTGAATGGTAGAAAAATATATTATTTGAGTCAATGCAGTTCATACAAAGCAAAAAATATGGAAAGACACCACAGTACTTACTGTAAAATAAGCGTTTGCGGAAGAAGTCTCAACGGGACTGAAGAGTCCTGCAGGAAAAGGAAAGCGTTCAATTGTTTAACTAGTAGCGAAGATGGTTTTGTTGAAAACTGTCTCCATATACTCTATAATATAAGAATAAAGTAAGTTATATGGGTAATACGGTCTTAAAATAAAACTGCTAAATCGCCTCAATATTTCGTTATATATTTATAACTTCATCAGGAGGAACATCTACAATATTATAAAGAATATGAATCAATAGTAATGAAATATTTAAATTAATACTTACAAAGTTAATATAAATAATCAAATTATATGTATTTAAAATTTAGAATTTTTATTAAAAAGTCAAAAAACATTTATGTAAACAAGGGTAATGTTACTATGTATTTGTTAAGATGTTGCAATAAATATGGTTTGAGTTTTATTTGTGTCTGTTTTGAAAATTAATTGAATTTTGATTACTGTTAATATGAACCATTTCTAGAAATAACGCCTTTTTGTAATTATTTTTCAAACATCAAGAATTTTAGTATGTTCATAATTAAAATTGTTTATTAATTGCGTTATTTCTAGAAATGGTTCATATTAACAGTAATCAAAATTCAATTAATTTCAAAACAGACACAAATTAAACTCAACCATATTTATTGCAACATCTTACAAAATACATAGTAACATTACCTTGTTTACCATAAATGTTTTTTGACTTTTATAAAAAATTCTAAATTAAAATACATATAATTTGATTATTATATTTTAACTTTGTAAGTATTATTTTAAATATTTCCATTACTATTGATTCATATTCTTTATAAATTGTAGATTTCCTCCTGATGAATTATAAATATATAACGAAATATTGAGGTCGATTTAGCAGTTTTATTTTAAGGACCGTATTACCCCATATAACTTACTTTATTCTTCAACTAAGTTCCGGTCGGTACTCCTTTTCAAATAATACTCTATAATATATATATAAATGTATCAACTCGAGAGTGTTGTTGAAAATATAATTGAAGAAGTTATCATAATCCCAAATGCATCATTATCAGATCTGTGATTAGCATTTGATTCTGAATGATCATTCAAACACGTATTCTGACTATTATATACCAAAATTGAAGAAATGTATTCACTGTTACTTTATTTGTATTCTTTTATTACGTTATAATACGACCATAAAATCGCAATTACACTATTACTAACGTATATGTTATTAGAATACCATTTAATATTATCCTTTCCTGCTATTACAACATTTGATAACCAAACTTTTATGAGCGTTATAATACTTACCAAATTTACAATTTGAATTTGCCGCTGCGTTTCTTCAATTCTTTTGGTGTAATTTTAAGCGTCGATGGGCAACGCATATCTACTGCATTCTTAACATGAATGAAGATATATATGCTTATAAGTGTATGCTGTTTAATTTTACGTTATGAATTTGAAAAAAAAATGAAACAAAACATTATTTTTTTTCAATTAATTTAACAGTCAAGATTCGTTTTTTTATTCCTATTTTTCATTCACAGCCAAAGTACAATAGTATTTACTTTTGTGGAAAAATAATGGTAATGCAATAATTATGTTTTTATTTTCATAACTCACATTTATTTGTATTTTTTTCGCTTTACTTTTATTTGTTAATGAACTAATATTTGTATTTGCATAGATGTACAACCAAGGTATGAGTGGAAGAACAGAAAAACTTAGTTTTTCATTTGAATTCCAGTTTGCGGTTTCCCATTTTTGTAACTAATTTGATAATTTATTATTTAAGTTCACATAACAACAAATTATTATATATTGGAAAATAAAGACGTGCATTATTTAGTTTATATGTTACACAGAAAATTGTTCGTCATTTGCTTATATAAAAGAAAGTGTTAAGTATATAAGTAAGTTGCTTTACGCCAGAGTTTAGTTTTAAAGAAAATTTATTTCCGGTAGAGCAATTACCGTTTTTTCAGCTATCCTTCATAGGCTAGATATGTCTATCTTGGTTCTCTTTCCATTTCTTAAGTTTTTCAAAAATTATTTTTTACGCACTCCGTACATTTTTAACGTTTTATGTGTACCAATAATTTAAGTTATACTACACAGACAAATTGTAATATTAATTAATTAAATTAATATGTGCACCATATGATATACATATATAAAGGAAATATTATTAGAAAATTGTATTCCATGATGTAAATAACAGCTAGAAGTATGATAGATAAACCGTTTACAAAAGTAGTGTTCTGTGAGAAATGATTAATAACATCATATTTGCTAAATATAAATATTCATTTATTCAATAGAAATCTTAGCGATGGAAATGATAGCATATGAGCACGGAAAAATCAAACTTGACTTTTTCCTGTTTTCACCAACCAATACAATGTTATTAAATTACTGAATATTTATAATTGAAAAGCCGGTCTCATCTACGGCTGATATTTTGCCAAAAATACTGCAAGAGGACCGCACTACTAGCGAAAAAGCCAACACCCAAAACTTCGTCAACGTCTACTATAATCTCTGGTAATGAAGTTATGGTGACAAAAACTTAACCTTCCGATGATTAAAAAAAAAACGTAGGGCCTCACGTGACTGCATAAATGTCGCTTATATTATCTCTGTTTGCGTTTTAATGTAAAATAGAAAAAAAAATGCGGGTATAAATACCGGCCACGCGAGCGCCTAAAGTTGAGGAAGACCAGAGACGGCTTCACGTTATTTTGATGTAAACAAATATTACAGAGCGTCTTACGGATGGAGTGACAATAGTTTAATGACAAAAAATTCTGGAATGCAATTCATATTTGGGAAACAAGTCCTGCTTGGCCTAAACTTATTTATCGTTTGCTTTCGATCTTTTTGAAAATCCAGTAGGCTTTGCAGCTGAGTAAAAACTGTTTTCTCTTCAGATAAAACACCTTTTCCATTCGCAGTAAGTTAGTAAGAAGTGTTTTTGGAGAATGAAAAGCTATGATGGTATGCAAATTTTTAGAGTTATCGGCCTATTTTGTAAAATCTATTATTGTCAATTTCGTTTCTGGAAGTACTATTTATGTTACAATACGTCCATCTGTTACTAAGACAAAAAACATAGCCAACAAAATAGCAGTCAATGATACGTTTATCATAAGCACATTTTAGATCAGGGATTAAAATTAAGGAAATAAACACGCTCTTCTTCGTTAACATTTTGAAAAATGCTGTTTACCTGTCACAAATAAAAATACTGACAGACAAAAATACCATTGTCATTTATCACAGTGGCTACGTAATTTTTTAATGGTCCTAATAATTATATCAACCAAAGTAGCAGGAAAACAATAACTGAATCGAACGCATCGTAAACCATTCTCAAATGTAGAGAAAATTGGCTAAGAAGACAGCAAAATGTGTTAAGATGGAAGGTAGCTACGAAAAATTTTTAATTTAAATTCGAAAATTAGCTGTCAGGTAGAAAACTTTTTATACAAATTTTACGTAAAATAATAATTACCTAATAATATTTTGTCCCTTTATATATTTATTTAATCATTCAGATGATAATTGTATGTTGTTTGTAAAATTATAATCACGATTTTTCTCTTATTAACAACTCCCCCATAATTACCAAAGTAGAGCGATCAGTCTGAAAGTTTGCATAATTCTATAACTTTTTGCGCTAACCAATTCTTCTTACAATCAATAACGTATTGGCATACTGTGAACGCAAATAGTACTTTGGACAACAACAATGGATTTTATCAACATAGACTCCGAAAATTTGCATACCGTCGTAACTTTACATTCCGAACATTTCTTAGTAACATTTTAGCTTAACTGTGAACGAAAAGCCACTGTACCTTGCACGAAAACAGTTTTAACTTGGCTACAAAGACCTATTGGATATTAAGAAATCGAAAGCAAACGATAAATAAGTTACAGATCAAGCAGGGCTTATTTCTCAAATATCAAATTTCAATTCAAAAAAAAATCGTTCATCATTCCTGTTGTCAACTCCATCCGTGGACACACTGTATATAATATTAAATATATTTAGTATTATATACTTATGTACAAATACACATAATATTAATATAGTGTACAACATAACATGACAGTGAAGCTTGTAATATAAACAGGAACAATAATATAACGAAGTCATTGAGAACCAAGATAATACAATGTTATTTCAAAAATGATACACAAATAGCACTCGTCAATATATCCATAATAAGTTATGTTCAATAGATTATTCTATGGACATTTATTGCAAGTTTATATCCCCTTTGCTGTTATTTTTAAGCAAATCTAACCCATAGGTTAATAGAGTACGACCTCCGGAGATAAAGTTAGTGAAAACGCCTATCTTTGCTTTCTGTAACACCACTGAACCAAATCTGTAATCTGAAGAACCATTATACACTACATTCTTACGTTTTTTAACACTAATTGTAAGAATTATAATATGCTTATCACAACATTTTTACCTCCCGTAATTTCCTAATAATAACACCAGTAAATGAAAGATATACACAAACAATATTAGCGTGTCGCAAGCTTCGTTACAGTGGTTAACGTCAAACAAAGAAAGATAAAGAAAGTAATACAAAATGGAAAAAATACATAGAATAAAACGTATGGTTTGGCGCTTTAATACCAGTGAAATGGTGATCAATTGCACCAAATTAAAGTTCCATAACTACAAAAGAGATTTTTACATACATTAACAACCTAGCCAAGAGGAAAGCGATGAAGAAAATGCCTTACTTTTCAACCTGCATTCCTGCCTTTTCCTAACACACAACATACAAGTCTTTTACCGTCGCTTTCAAGCACTCGACGAAAAACGACGTCCTCTCAAGCGTTTCTCTAATTTAGTCCATCAAGCGATTAGGTAAAGCAAGAAGTGACACTCATTGTTTTTAGCGAATACACACGCACAAGTTTGGGAATACTTACAGGCAGTGTACCAATTTACAGAGAGGACGCCACTGCAGTCATCACTCTGCCGTTAATTTTTACGGTCATTGGGGATAATCGACAATAACTAAAGATCAAAGAGTTATAATACTTAACACTCAATTATGCTTGAGTGGTCATACAAGGAAAGGGAATCTACTTTAGAGTAGAAAACAGGGCAGAAATAAGAAAGGCAAAGTAGGATATACTGGCATACATCACGGTGGCTAGACCCATGATCACTTGTGCATCTCTGATTTGGTGATGTAGCAGCAAACTGCTATAACTAATCTTAGCAGGATGCAGAGGCTTATATGTTTAAGAATAATGGTTTGGCGGTCTTTGATCCTCCCTGTCAAACAACTTAAATGTGTCGTGCTGGGTCGGTCAAGTGAACGCTTCGCTGGCTATTGCTGACAGTCGTCGACCGGCACCATATGTGTAGCGTACATACTTCTTTTTAACACTGGAGCGGGCGCGACTTGATAGTAGCATAGGAAATTGCATGCTAAATGGTAGCGACCTCCGCAAGGTTAAAGTTTGGAGCGCATGAATAATTTATTAAAAATGGACGAAGAAAAATTAATTTACTAGGTAACATTCTATAATATTGCAGAAATTTCGTCACATTTTTCTTCAGATCATCAAGCAAATGATGAAACTTACGACGATTTGATTTTGAATAATGGGTAATCTACATGTTCCTCTTTTCTTCATTTTCTTGTTTCTCCTGTGAATATTAATGTGGCTACTAACACCAGTTCGGAATTTTCCGAGAAACTTTCGATCGTACTGTTCCGAGCTGACCGATCCAAGTCTATTCAATGCGCGTTCTGCGCTAAAGTTAAACCACAAAATAATGTAACATACAAAATGTTATTTCTTATGTAGTCAAGATTTTATTTTTTATATATTATAGATTTGTTTATGGCACATCGTAATTCTGCGCACAAGTTCGCTGCTATAGTGTGCAGTGGTCCAAACCTAATGTTAATTAAAAAAAAAATCACGAGTCTGTAGTCAAACCATGTTTGTGAGGGAGCATAGCGTAATTTTTCCGCAGTAGTATTTCAAAAATGGCGAAATCAAGAGACGTGCTTATTCAAACACAATGGCACGCATCCACACTTAAAATACATAAAGCGTATACTAAAGGTGTTTAATTTGAAAAGGGGAAAAATAAGAAGCTGACAAAATGTGCAACCCGTCTCATTCCTTTCAATTCGTTGAGGAATATTCAACTGTTTAATGAAGAAGACAATTTGTGGGGGGCATATATTGCCTTTGCCATCCACCTGGCTTAATGCAAGGAATTCTGAAGAATCGTAATAAGTGCTTGTAGTTTTTTCTTGAGTGACTTCCGTTCTTCAGGACATTTTGGATGTAGCATTTTTACTCGTTGTTCTTCTGAAAAGCCTTAAATGTGACTTTCTTCATCCTACATTTTTGTATATGACTTCCGAAAAATGTTAGCAACGCTTGATACACCACAACAGTCCTTTCAATATTAATTCATGGGCGTGATAACGATAAGCCAATCACAACAACGTTCGCCCAAATTCTTTTCCAATTGCGGTACATGGCTCCATAGATCAGTCCTGTATTAAAGTAGTATCAAAAGATTTACCTATAATGTTGTCAAGTTGCCGAAATCGTCCACTTCTCAAATAACTACTTCTCATCCATTTGCTCACCAGTGCTTTTTCGGGCAAGAGTTGCGCCAAGCAAATGCTCAACAATCTTTGCCAGTCACTAAAATTACCACTCTATCTTCGAAAGTTTCGACGCTTCCATGAGCAACTGACGATTGAGTTTACTATCCTTGTGAAAGGCCAAATGAGGAGGATTTTCAAAGGGTGACTCTTTGATTCTGTGCCATTTTACTTCTATTGATTGCGGAAATTCGGGAATTTAGAAACATCGTGGCCAATGTTTATTACAGTTGCCATAAATGAAGTACTCGTTTGTCGAATAAAAAGCAATTCTGGATCCTAAGTAGACGCGAGTGTCTGATCAAAAGATTTTAATCTGGACTTAAACGTAATTTTCTCGTTACTGGAGGGGAAAACTGGGACCTCTTCGTCACTACATAAGTACTAATGATGATGCAGATAAATATTTCAATATAACTCTCTTATTGAGTTCAGCAATAGTTTTGTAATGTTTATTCTTATATCAATCTTTTTCTTCGTTTTCTTTTTGTACACTTAGTTCTTGTTTTCGAGGCGAAAACCTTGTCTACTCCACTCATTGAATGAAGTCATACGATCTTCTTTTGTAACACAGAAAATGAAATTCTTTATCTTCTGTGATACGCTAATCATGTCCATTACAGATTACTGGGAAGTGTCAAATAACTCAACGAGATCACCTTTCCAAATCTGTCGTTTCATATCTACTTTATCCGTGTTTCTCAATTTCTCTATACTCAGATTTTAAAACACACCATTAAGCACCTTTTCTAGCAGCCCAATTCCTCATTTGTAACCTCACCTGTAAAAGATGAATGAAATACACGAGAAGCCCATTAGCACTTCAAAATTAGAAATATCGCTGGTTTGAAATAAAAGTGATCGATATGTTTTATCCATCCATATTATTCAATCTTCTTGAAATTCGGCAGTGGCGGCTCATGAGTTACGAAAGAGAGTGGGCACAAAATAAGAACTCGCCTAGTTTTTGCACATAAAATCCATTCTCCTATTTTTCATGCTGGAAAAGACGTCTATGACTTTGTTGTAAAAATGTGTTCAGTCGATCTCCTGACAGTGTGCTTCTCAGAAAAGTCTTAATGTGTTTGAGGGTGGAAAAACATCGCTCACATTCTGCTGTCGACATGGGGGTTGTACAAATAATATCTAACAGTTTATATGTTTCCGTCAAAACTTTTTTTAAGTTGTTGTGTGTTATGAACACTAAAAGTGGCAAAACACCACCTACATCTACGTCACACATGGCCTCGCGCTCATAAATTACTGAAAGTTCACTTTTCAATTTTACGCTGTCCAACATAGGATAAGATTTCACATTTTTTTATACACATAATTAACCGAAGCAAAATATGACGATTTTTTCCCACATCTTCGTTGCACTTAATTTTTATGTCGCAAATAAACACTGTCTAACATTCACGTATGTCCACTTTGCCTAGAACATTAAAATCCACACATGCATTCATGTGAGAAACGGAATTTTCGTGTTTCTTTGCTCTCTCTGCGATATGCTTTAAATCATTTAACCCTTGTTTATTCCACGCACTGACCACTATCTTAAAAATTAAGCAGATAAAACAAAATAGTTTATTTGTTAGTGAACATCCGCACATCCACTCATATTTTTATTAAATACTCTAATTGTAAGTTCGAGTTTTACTTGTGGAACTGTAGTTTATTTGAAGATTAGGCCTATTCCTAATCTTCAAATTTCAAATTCCTTTCTCTTTAATTAAAAGTGTTTCCTCAAATGAGAGCGAGGTTTTTTTTTAAGATTTTGCACTCAATTAACTTCCATCATTAATAATAAACGTCACTTTAAAGCTTTGAAATCGCACATGCGCACTACGCGTTTGAAAACGATGCAGTCGCAACGAAGTGCAAGACGTTAACTGGGGACACGGCATTGCGTGCCCCGAAGCGACCGTATAAGCGCATATAGCGAAGATAAACGGAGCCGTCCGATTCATACTCCAAAAGGTACATCGCAAAGGGTGCCCCGGAAAATAGTTCGCTTCGCATAGCGTTCACATAAACGCTAGCGTCTGCGGTGCGGAAGGAAACTTTGTTACCATCGTTATAAAAATACGTAAAAATAATGAAATAAAATAATGCACTGAATTACATGCGAATTTCTTTCTGTGTTTATCTTGGTGGTTGGGTGGGCACGTGCCCTTGTGCCCTTTAGTACCAGGTCGCCATGAAATTCGGTATATTTATCTCTTACTCACTGAGACCCGACCCGAGGCGTAAGCAAATCATATGAAAAATCACATCTTTTGGAAAAATCAAACATGCTAACGGATATATATTAGGAATGTATAAATTTGAACGTATCATGCAACTTGGGATTTGCTATGCGAGAAATACAGCAAAGGCGGATATTTAATTCATTTATAATTAAACAGATGTTGAGAATAAGAATTCCATATACCTACCTAAAGCAAATCTCTGCTACCCTTTTACAAGAAGACATTGCTTCCACCACCATCAACTATACTAATCGGTTGACGTCAAATAAGGATCAAATTACTAACTTACGTTTTATTTGCTGTCAATTTCGTGCATTGTAAATTACCTCTGTTGCAACAAAATAAAGCCAAAAGGTACCAGCAGGACATCAATCAATTACCTACATATATGCAAATTTTATAAACGCAGCTAACAAAGTCGTACTTAATATGCAATTCAAAATCACACCTTTGCAGACTGGGACGACCAGGAGACAAGTACTATGCATTTCTCGTTCGAAGGTAAGAAAATTCAATGACTCACCTTATTACTATCGGCTGATCCGTGACTGAGTGTTTTGGTGTGATGTGCGTGGTGTGAGTGGTATTGTTCGGTACGCGGCCGGCACGGGGATGCGCTTCTACTCGAACCTTTACTATTGGTTTGTTGGCCAGAGACATGCAAGCTATCCATTGCACCTAACCTACAAATAGAAACAGATAGATGTGAAGAAAGCGCAAATCTAAAAGGGTTGAAAAAATATTATGAAAGCGCAGGCAATGTGTTTAAAGGCATATCCAGGCTAGGGCAGGATTGAGTTTCTTTCTTCAATGCCACATACATACTGGGTGGCCCCTTTTTATTAGGGACTACTGCTATCTGGGGAAAAATATAATAGGGAAAAGTTGCGTACTTTAAAGATGAATAAAATGCATTAAGAAAATTAAAGAAAATTTTAATGGTTCCGGAGATACACGAAAATATGGAAAAATCTTTTTTGATGTAGCGCCTTAGATTTTAACAACTAAAAGGATTTCGCGGCAACCAGCTGCACAACCTTAATCTTCTTTCTGTGTCATTATTTTCTGTAAAAATACCGCTAAATACACGTACACACACACTTAAGTACAGAACGAAAGTTGCGATTCCCATGATTTAATGTGACGCAACACGTTTTGTATTTATTTATGCAGACAACCTGTGAGCGGGGAGCCACATCCAGATTGGCTCTTATTTCAGACAATTTGCATGCATTTCTAGACGCGTCATCAGCGTACGTCAGTACTCGGCACTGTAGGTGAAGGGTGTCTCCCACTATCACGGTAGGAAACCTAAAGCAGCGTGTGAGTCAGATGTCCATCGGCTATTGAAAGTAGAAACATATGTAGATGGTCGTCGCATATGGACTTCGGTTTATAAAAATATTTAAATTTATTAATTATAGTAATAAAGTGTAGTATTCTAGGATGACATCGCGCACATTAATAACTATTGTATTTCAAAATGAACTACCATTCATATATTTCTTACGGTAAAATTTATGAAAATGAAACAATGGATATACATAATAAAAATAACCTATATATATATATATAACCCCTATTCCTAAAAATTACATCATAATAGTGGTTTAAGTAAAAACAGCAAGCCATTTGCTTCAGTAAACAAACAAAGAAAATAAAAATTTTGTTTCCCATTCTTCGTAAAAAATACGTCCGCTTAGAATACTCATATTTTCCTCGACGATCTACCGATCTACGCTTAAATAACTCATATGCTCTTTTTCGTGTGTTCGTATGTTTTCTTCGATATAAAATCACAAAAACACCTAAATAGTTCTGTGTTAGTTAGGTGGGGGAATGTGGTCCGTGTACGCGCAATTTAAAGACTAAATATATGCAATTCTAATGGAAATACGTTAGTATTTATATTTAGATGTATTTATATTTAGATAGATAAGTATTCCCGATAAGAACTTAAAGTATTTTTTATTTTAAAATAGCTTCTAAAATTTGTCTAGATATTTTTTGCTTGTGTCGGTATTATTTTAGTTAGCAATAAACGAGGTAATAAATTACTGCAAGCTAAGCTAAACTGATTCAAAACTTTGTAAAATTAATAAAATGAGAGGGGAGGGTGGACGGTAGTGGGCCTGAGATTGGCCCCACCACTCCATATTGTGACGAGCCACCACTGCATAAATCTCCAGCTGCCGGTTGCACCAACGCGCGTCCTCATCAGTCACAAGTTCTATGAGCACTACGTACACAATATAAAACAGCGACGTCTATGCAGTAATGATTAAATTATACATTTCCCATAGTGTTCTATTTTACATCAAAATATTTAAGGCGGTGTTCATCTGTGCTAAATTTTAAGGTTATTTCTCTATTAAGTAAGTCTTTGCAACATTGAGGCAGTAAACTTTGCTTTTTCTTATTTTGTTTTGAAGCTTACATGCCTATCTTTATTCTGACTTTCTCAGATTTTTTGATTTGCTCTTGCATTCCCATAATTCCCTTTTTTCTGTTTGCTCCTAACAATTTTCAACTTCTTCCGCGTAACCATGCATTTATTTAACCTTCACCGTACTTTATTATTGAACACATACTTTCAAAGTTCCATTGCACCTCATTATTCACGAATTATTTGGAAATTGTGGCTGTGCAAGTATATTCATAGCTATCGCAACTCGAGCTTTATCTGCGATCACCTACTAGACCCACTAGACAAACATAAGTGCGCCCTGTAGGAGCCACACACCAAACTCTTACCCAGAAAGTAATGTGCCCATCTGGGTAGCATTTTCGGTTAACTTTTTCGGCATTTTTTTCTTTGATGTTTTTTTACATTACATGACATTTTTCGGTTAATTGTTTAAGCATTTCTCCTTTAATGTTTTAGGGATTTGTACTTTTCAGAATTCTTTTGACAGCACATGGCGAATTTTATTGTGAACTTGAATATATTTACTTCTATTTTGCAAAACTAGATTTCCGGAGACCAAAGTAAATGTTTTCGGAAATGACAGGTGTGACACTGCTTTCAATTAGCGATGGGCAAGATAGGGGAAGATCGTTTTACAATAGGTTTGTTTTGTTTGTTTGTCTGACCTAAGCAGATCCAAGGAATTTTACGCGTTTGTTTGTATTTTAGAGCATGATTTGTGCGTGTTTGTTTGTTTAGAGCAAGCAAATCCAGATCACAAGAGGATCTCTTCCTGCTCGCGATCCGGCGTCCGAGCAATTAGGAAGCAATTTGTGCAACATAACCTAATCGCACTAACACCGTGTTGTAAGCTGCGTTTGTAAATGTAATCCGATTTTAAACTGCATCAAATATGCACGAAATAGATAATGTAATGATACCATTGTGTTGATGTAAAGAACGATCATTATATTTTAAAAACTTCACTTGGAGGTACACTTCTCACAGGAAAAATCGGAACACCAGCAATTCAGAATTTTTTAAAATTTCTTGATTGTAAATGCAACTTTCGGAGGACGTATTCACTTTATCACAGCCATAAATCACTTAATTATGTATATTACTGCGATCAAAGGTAACGACTAGAAATTTAAACAGAAAAATTAAATATATAGAGAGAAAAAGGTTTATGTATAGAATAAAACAATCGGAGTTTCGGTGGCGACGTTTCCTTTAGAAATACCCAATGAAAAAAAAAAACTACATAACAACAGGAGAATTCTGAATAGACGGCTTCATTTAGAAATATATATGATTTAACTTGTTTGATGTTATGTAGATATCTTCTTTTTAAGAAAATATGTGGTGATGGGATTTTATTATTTAATATTATGTTACTTGTTAGTGCTGCTTTGATATTAGTTACTTACTTCGATTTATGCTCGCGAAGTATTAGTTTAGCAATAGACAATATGTCAGTCAGCCTCCTCAGTTTTGGGATGATGTGATTTTGACAGATTTATTGACTACACTATTATTGATGTATTAATTACTATTGTTGTTTAATATTCTTAAATACTGTATTACTATAAAGTTTTCTTCTATCTATAAAAAATTACCAAAACCGGGTTTAAGATTATTTATAAAATTCTTAAATAAAGCAATTAAGTTCGCAAAGGAATTATTTATTTTATGAACCCTCCGTTTAGTGTATTTTCAGGAAATATGTATATCTTAGCTATCGCCTGTGTAATCTGACGTCGTTGATCTATTTTCTTGAAATATGGCCAACACTGGGTCTCTTTGCAAACTGTCTTTATGTAGCACAGGTTTATTAACAATTATTTAAATATTATTGAATTTATAATACATAACAAACATTGTAAGAAAGCATATTGTTCGCCAATCTCAGTTAGTGCAAAAATACTTATTGTTGAATTTGATACATTTAATACTTTTTCGTTGCTACTGCCCGAAGCTGTGTTACAGACCAAAAGTGTTAGGCTATATTTCAATAAAATAGAACGACATTGGATTACACAGACGATAGTTATGATATATTTCTTGAAAATACAATAATTGAGGGTTAATAAAATAAATAATTCAGAAATAAATTATTTAAGATACAAAACAACAACAATAATGAATACATCAATAATAGTGTAATTAATCAATGTGAAAATCACATTGTTCAAAAACTCAGGAGGCTGATTGACATATTGTCTATTGCTAAAGTAATACTTGCCGGCATAAATGAAATTAAGTAACTAATATCATAGTAATAGGTAATATAATTTTAAAATCCCATCGCCATATGTTTTTAAAAAGAATTACTCTACATAACATCAAACAAGTTAAATACATATATGTGTATTTCTAAATGGTGCCGTCTACTCAGAGGCCTTTTAGTTGTTATGTATTTTTTGCATTAATATTTCCGTATACGGTATTTCTAAGAAAACACCGCCATCGAAATTCCAATGTGTTTTATTTAATGTATAAACCTTTTCTCTATATATATTATATTTCTGTTTTTTAGTGTTTACTTTGATCGCAATAATACACCCAAAAAAGTGATTTATGGCTTTGATAAGTGCATATATCCTCTGAAAGCGTGCAATTTACAACCCAAGAAATTTTAAAAATTCAGAATTGCTGGTGTCCGATTTTTCCTGTTAGAAGTGTACATAAATATAGTATATGATGCATTTTTATTGTAGTCTAGATTCATTAATTTGAAAAATTATTTTGACTTTTCCTATTCATAATAGCTGTGACAATCTGACAATAGTAAATAATAAAATTAAGATTATATTGCAATCGAGCGCGTTTATTGTACCATCTTTAAATCAACTCTGAGACGCTCTCTAGTTACTCTGATGACGTCAGTAGATATTGCTCCAAGCACACAAAAACAAAGCTAATGAGATAGACATATTTATGTTTTATTCTCCTCATGAGTGGGGGTTCGAGCTGTCTCCGATTTTCCAAGAACTAACAAAATAGGAGTATGCCTAATCGTTTTAAAACGTGATTCACTTCCACTAACTTGCCCATCGCTACCTTCAATATGTTATATTTAGTTGTATTGTAAAAATCACACAATTATTGCATATTTTAAAAAAATTACGCAAATTATACAAAAGCGTAACAACACTGACAGACGACGGGATAGTTATTTGTTAATAGTAGACCAATACTAACGCACTAGATTCCGTAAAAAATACAATACTACCAGAAGACAATGAATGAATAACTCCTTCTATTACAATATTGTTCTTCATTGAAATTCTTATAAATTTTCGATATGATAAAATTCAAAACACAACCAACTTGATCTAGCGCCATATTTCAGTTCCAACCAATAATAAAACAATTACTGTTAAAAAAAATGAGAAAAAATGCAGGACAGTCTATTTAAAAAAAAAAAATTAGTTGGTGGTGGTTCTGCTGAACGGAAACGTTATGGTTTAAGTTTAATATTAGTACTTACCTATAAGATACTGATGCCGTTTATAAAAAAAAATCTTTATACTTATTTTTCCTATCTTCAAAAATTCAGCCGGTACATCAAAAAAAGAAAAAAGGCACATTCGATTTTTTGTTTTGTAGATATATATGCAGAATCATTCGGAATTTAATAAATTTTTTTAATATATTTTTTTCATCTGTAAATTACGCAACTTTTTCGCCATTTAACCGGCAGCGTATCCCTTATGTTGAAATAATAAAGAAATGTCTCTACTTTGATCCTAACAGGTGAAGACTTTCTCATGCCTGTTGAAACACCTGGCTATGCCCTTGATTATATTGCTAAAATATTTGCATATTTTCGACATTCACAATTCTAAAATTCAACAAACTAGTACCACTGCATATTAACATTTATCTGTAATTACGTAACATTGAAATAATTTAAAAAAAAACGTGTATCTATAAAGGTATATGAGAATAGTAAAGTAGGCACGTTTTTACAATTATTCAATTTACCCTTCTCCGTAACAGATTTTTATGGTAGAACCACAATAAACGTGACTACTAATTTGTAACGTAAAACCTCTAATCTTTAGAAAACTTATACAAAACATAAACTACCGGCCAAAAGAAAAATAGAGTATTTATACTTAGGCTATACACTAATATAAATAATTTTGCAGTATTTGAACATTTACTTTAGGGTTACCCAATGGAATGATAAATATTAGGGGATGAGACATCGGAGGTAAGTAAAATATCGATATTGATTATGGATGAAAATATCAGGATCAATGTCGATTCAATGCATTCAAATGTTGAGAGATTACAATTACTTAAATAAGTAATTCTAGGTGGTTCTAATTAGTAATCTGCGTGCCGCTTTATGCCAGGAAAAACACACTTCCGATCATTGTTTTATTAAACAAAAGGCAAATTAATATCTAGATGTGCCATCTACAAGAAACAATACGAATATTGTTACCACAAATATGTATAATGCAATGGTGGAGGTTGTATTATGACAGACTTAGTAAGTATGTTTAAAACGCACATGCTTGCAGGCACATCAGTTATACAGAAATCCATAATTTTTTTTGTCAATATAATAAAATTCAAAATTAGTTCGACTTATTAATGTTATTATCTCAACCATAACTCTCTAAATGGAAGAGCAAATTAAACGTATAATTATTGAAGTAATTTTGACTTAAACACGGCATTTGATAAAAATACTGCACTGAGAAAAAAAATACTTTACTGCAACGAAAGCAAAATCTTTGAAAAGGTTTACGCACATTCCAATTAGGTATGATGTTACTGCTTTCTTTGAAGCGATTGAAATTTTTCTACTTCTAATTTAATTTCTATGCAGACTGTGCATGAGATCGCGTAATTAATTTTATAAAAAAAAAAAATGTGTTAATAGCGTGGGAACTCCCATCAGAAGAAATTGACAAGAAAAATGTATATAGTGACGGCAATCATATTATTTTGTTAAACGTACTTGTTTATTTTTGCAAACCAGTAAGTTCACTTAAACAATAAGTACTTTTTGTTCAATTAACAAAGTGAGCGTTATTAAGAAACTTAGAATTAGACTAACGAAAATTGCCGTTAATTTAATGCAATTAAAATGTTCAAATAACTGTTTCCCAAATCTAGCCCTCTTCATCTTTCCCAACTTGTTTTAAACACTATTACAGTTAACTTTTCTACCCATTTAGTAGCAAATACATTATCTATATTGTTATAAGTACAGAAATTGGCGTAAAGATGGCAGTTCTACTATTTCATTACAAAGATGCAGATTCTGCTTGAAATTTCTATATGGCAGCAGTACATCAAAATATTCATTTATTTATTAGATAAATATGACATGTGGTCGCCAAATCGGCAACTCGCAGCATCGCAACATGGCCTGCTGATCCCACTGAATTAACCCCAATGCGGGAATAACTGGTGCCCACACCGCATGGCATTGACTATATTTAACCAAATAATACTGCTACAAACTGATTTAAATTTGGTAAATTTTGAACATGTATAATTTTATATTTAAGCACATCTGCGCAGTGTTATGTAATATGCTTTATTAATTTCAAATATTTTCGTATCTTACAATCAACTGAATATTTATTTGAGATTACTTGCAGACTTATTCGAGCAAACATGCTTTAGTATTCCAATAAAGAAATTCTATTTTGCAATAATAATATTGATTGTTTTCAAGTCAAAGTGCATTTTTTTTTTCATAAAGGCGAATTCTCGCTCATGCGTGGTTTGCAGTTGACGCGGTTGGACGTCGACGTAGAATGTTGGGCACTGTATATCCTTATGCGACTGTTTCTGGTGGGACGCAGAACACAAAGGCGTATCACGCTGTATTTTGCTGCGATTAAATGTCCCTCGACGATAACGCAAAAGTTGGTCACTGTTCAACTTTCGACGCGGTGAAACGTCTCGGACATGTACATTAAACTCCCTCCAAAGCTTATATATTGCTCTGTTTTTTCAGAACACAATGCCCGGGAATTTCAATTTTTTTTTTTTTTTTTCAATAAAACATCAATTAAAATAAAATAGTAGTTTGAATACACCCAGCGACCTCTCTAAACAGTGAAAGAAAACTGTGGAAAGTGACTTCCTACCTGCTAGGTGGCACGGGACGCTTCAAGCGGGACCAGATCGTTCTGTCAGAATCGTTACTCCGGACGCTTATTAACGAATAGGCAGTTTTTCTTACCTAACGGGCGCACCCTCAAAGCCCCTTCTCGGTTTATTAAAATTTGAAATAAGTAATTATCGAAAATCGATGTAAAACACTAACTGTACAAAATAAAAGAGACGTTTCAAACCAAAACAAGCTTAAATCTTTATTTATTTACCCAAATGCTAGGTTCATCATCATCGAGACTCTTTGATCACAGGTACGTATGTTGGAATCAGTAAATACTATAAAGACAAATTGTTTAATAGAAAAACACGTCTTCGAACTTTCCTGACATTTTAAAACTAATGAGGGTTATGGAAATGTCATATAAATAATTAAATTTCAAATTAAAACGGCGCCATCTACCCGTAAACAGCAAATACTAAATTTTAATGCAAACGATTATCTGTGATTATCGATATTTGTTAAAGATAGCTATTTTATCACAGATCAAACTCAGTGATATTTATTTTCAACCCTTAAATATTAGGATTCCTAAAATAGCTAACTAAAAAGGCGGTTCTTATAAAACTAACCCCAAATCAACATATAGTGAAATAAATTACACGAAAATATAAATTTCTGATTAATATTGAAGGGAAACTGAAACAATTCCTCTCTGTTTTAGGTGAGGTAATTCTATGGAATACTAACTTGAAAAGGACACGACGCTTGACAAACTCTGGTACTGGAATGGAGGTTCAGTTAGACGGGCCCCCGGTCTCGGTCAATGGCATGGAAAGGCAATCTGATCGGGAATTCTTCGTAGGAAATTTTAATAGGAAAATTTTCTTGGCAAAATTGCAGGTATTCGATAAGGATTAAATTATACAGGATTTGTATCGATACTTATTACGTAACATTTCTTTGAACTTTGATATTTTTTTAATTGTGGCATAAAAATCGTTATAGGAAAATAAGACAACCGTCGTCTCTGGTAGCCACCAACAGAATGAGGATTCAAACCAAATATTTCAATTAACAGCCTTCGATTGTTATCGCTGCAGGCCGGCCACCCTGAATTTTGAAAGATATAGCTAACCGACATTAAAATACCGTTATTTTCTCTAGTTTGAGGGGAATACGCCAAACGTTATAAAAAAAACACCCCGAAGAATGAAAAATCTCTCCGAGCAAAATATAACAATAAACAATAATATACCAGGTAAGCTTGAATTAACATATAAAATAAAAGTTACATATATAATAAGGCATATTTAGCACCTAATGCTAATATTGTTCATTTTAAATAACTATCTTTAACAAATTCATAATTCGCCTGTAGAGTAGCCAACTGAGTACACGCCTCACTTTTGAATTACTTGTTCAATTAGTCTAGAATCCTGTTCTAAATGACTTACAAATAGATTCCATACCTCAGATATCATAGCAATATATTCCTATATATATGTATACAACCTTTATGTTAATAACAGTAACATAAAGGTTAATAATAGTTTTTAATACCCTTAATATAATTTCACTACATCTATTTTTAAGAACAAATAGCCATATTTGCCATTTATGGACTTTTCAAAGTGTATTGAATACATTTTTCGGCATTTCATATTTGCATTTCTATTTTATCTAAGAATTTCTTTTATTTACAAAATATTTTAAAATTAAGTTCTGTATCTGTAATTACAAACTAATTACTTAAATTGAATTTTTTCTCTTATAATAATTTATTTCTGTCAAATAAATCAATTATTATTATTTGAAATATTAAATTATATATAGAGTTATTCGAACAAACATGCTTTAGTATTTCAACAAAGAAATTTAATTTATTAGGACTACTGTCGAATGTTTTCAAGTCATAGCTTATTTTTTCATAAAGAAGACATAGATATGCTTATTAAAGCACTATTCATTTAAAATATTTCTTTTTATTTCCACCTAAAAACTGTTTCCACTCTTTAGTTATCAATTATAAATTTAATATAATTAATGCCTATTTATTAACAACAAAGAAATCTTATCAGTGTGCATATGTATCAATTGCCGTAATAACTAAATGTTTCAATACTAAAAAAGAGAGCAAGAAATCAGCCTATTTTATAAATATCTGTGTAATTTTCTCTGCTATTAATATCATACAAAAAGTTAAGCAAATCGCCTATACAGAACAACAATTCTATTATAAAAGGGCCTGTGGTACTTACCGACAAGTTTAACAGTTGCATGTCCCTTACTAATGGCTTTCTCGCGAACAACTCATAAAAGTTATTTGGCATGCAGACAGCAACCGATATGAATGAACATACGTATAATGTTTAAACTCACCAAGTTGAATCCCGAACTACTGAAAAGCAATAAGGAAGATTCGAAACATGACCGAGCGGTGTCGAAGTCCATGGACCGATGTCTAAAACGCGTAATTTTTAGCTTTGGTATCACTGACCTTGTTTATCACTGTTTATAGATGTTATCACTAAATATGTGGTTTTTTAAAAAAAAAAAGGTGATAATTGTAACACAAGGATCCAAAAATTTAGGTTTATATTGTAGTATAATATATAGTAATTATAATAGGGTTTTCTTTTCACAGAAGTGGCTAGTTAGTAGTTTCAGGACTTAACAAAACTCTTCAACTTTAAGAATTATGGTTTGCAATAAAATTTGTTGTTTTCTTTGCAAAATATGTTCAAGTTTCTTTTCACACATCCGCTTATTGTATATACCCCTGTAGGGTGATTCTCAATATAATGCGACAAACTTTAAAGCGTTGATTCCTGGGCTTATTTTGATCATAAAAGTTCTAAGACATATGTCCAAAATCGCTTAGTTTTTAAAGTTGTACATGTTTAATAGTAAATTAACATAATTAATGTTTTTATTATAAATTAACAAACTAATTGTGAAACAAAATTAACTTATACTAACTGTTGAAAATGACCGCTACCAACTGCAATAGAAGCTGTCTATCCTCCGTCGTATTGAATGGCGAGTCCGTTCTAAAAAACAGGGGTATTTCGAATTGTTTGAAAACTGCGATAAATACGAGTTTCTCAGTTCATCGACATTTTTCAATGGGAGTCGTATAAACTAATGATTTTAAGGTGACCGCAGAGAAAAAAGTCCAAAGAATTAAGTCTGGAGATGAGGAGGCCACAGTTGTGGACCTCCCCGTCCTATCCACCGATCTGAATACGTATTATCCAAAAACTCAGCGAGCAACTAATTAAAATGCGCTGAAGAACCGTCATGCAATAAAATACATTTGCAATCTTAATGGCAACGGAACTTCTTCCAGAGTACGGGTAGCTCCTCTTCAAGAAAATTGCGGTATACCTGGCCATTTAACCGCATCGGTAAAAAATGTGGACCTATCAAGTGATCTCCAACAATTCCGGCCCACACATTGACAGAGAATGATGTTGATGACGGGCATTCACTAGTTGGTGCGGATTTTTCTTCGGCCTAAAACCCGTAAACGAACTGCATATCACACATCTTCAGCATTCGTGTAAATTCAGTTTAGAAAACAGAAACTGGCAATAAACTGAAAGAATAACTCTGACAACTATTGACAAATATCAAATGACAAATAAACAATTCCCTCTCAACACAATAGTTTTTGAAGAACCAACTGTGATATTATATCGTGTTAATCATAGTTCATAATTTATTATTAAACATTCAATAACTTTAAAATCAAACCGCTTTGGACATATACTCATATGAACCTTTATGATCAAAATAACCTCAGGAATCAGCTCTTAAAGTTTGTCGCATATATTCAGAATCACCCTGTATATAACCAAAAGTTGTCATGAACTTTATTATCTATTGTATTTTTTTTAACTTTGTTTCATTAATTATTCCTGTTATTTAAATATAATACCCTAGGAATTTCTACATTTTTTTTAATTCAGTATAAAATTCTATGAATCTTACAACTAACTTCAGTTAGAGAGACAGTAAATATTATTCAAAGATTGCAAGCTTTTTACAGTAAGAAATTAACAAATTAATGTATTTTTGGTAATAACTGTAATGATTAAGAGGAATTTTTCCCAAGAAATTTTTTTTCCACATGCAAGATTCGAACCTACACACTATCGTTTACCGGACGAGTGCCCTACCAATTAAGCCAAGGGAGGAGCGTATAGATTCGAGTGATATACGACCTAGGTCGATATTAGATCTTGAAAGGCCGACAGAATGGCGAAAAATAAAAGATTGGCAAGCTTTTTTACAGTAGAAATTAACAAATCAATTTATTTCTGCTAATAACTGAATGAATAAGAGAATTTTTCCCAAGGAAAATATATTGTTATAACCATTGTTTGTTACATGTTGAATGCTCAGATAAGAGAATTATCATTGTGTAATTTACAACGCAAATAATGTGAGGAAGTGTGCCATAATCTTAAACCTCAGTATTAAACATCACTACGACAAAAAAAAGTTTTCTTTCCAAGGATTTGGATATATGTTTCACTTCGGGAAGCACTTTGGAAAACCTTTCAGGCAAACACTAAAGGCCAAACCGCATTTCAATGAAAGATCGGGCATTTAACACAATGACGGGTAGTTACTACAATAAGGTACACTGCACAGACGAAACCGTGCTATCGGAACTAATTCGAAACACATAGTTACATCGCTTATGGGAAACTTGAATCATCAACATAAGATACACTGTGTCCCCGAATTAAGTGAACGAGATTTTTTTTTTTATTTGAACTTCACGCAGCTGAGAAAAACACAGAAAAATTTAAGCAAAAATATTTCCAAGGTTTATGTTTTTGGTTGAATCAGATTATTCTGTTATCTTCATGATAACCTAATAAGTAAATCAAGTTACGTGTTATTTGTTAATGTCATTACTTAGAGTGGTCAACTTTCGTCTGCGCGCCAGAGTCAGTACTAAGTTTCATATATGTGACATTAACGTTTAACACAATTATACAATACAGTGTCGGGGAAAGAGCAAAATTGTCTATTTATTTAACTATAACATATTAGATATTAAGCCTCTTACCTATATTTAGTGCCAGAATGGCGTATAGGATTGCTAAAAAGTTTGTTACCATTAAGTGTTTTCAAGATTTTTTTCTCACCAAACCGCGTTTCGTCGCGATGATACGTGTGCTTATATTTTGAAAAAAAAAAACCGTTCATCATCTATGGATGTGACACACGTATAATTAAAATAATCTTTATAAGCTGGATAACGAATCAGATGCACCACCCACCCATGTGTTAGTCCGATTTGTTTGCCATCACAATAAACTGTTTATCACACACTGTACAAAACTATTTTGGCGCCACCATAATGTAAACCCTGGAATTCACCGTTATACTTTCACATATTATGGAGCAAATGGGTTCGTTTTCTGGGATTTTTCTACGCCCGACATTGGTATTATATTTACAATGAATAAACACGTTAACGGAGAATTGTACTATCTTGGCATCAAGACTCAACTAACACTGATACTGAGATTACTAGGAGTGATTTTACTGCCTTGCAGATATACTATGGCTAAATGTTCTGCATAGGCGCGCTGCGAGTGCGGCGCCGTGTAAGCAGACACGTCTGACCACTCCTGGTCATTACGTATTTGGATTCTTTACTTACTTGAATAGTAATGCTTAGACTTTAGAACAAAGTTTCTCTCATTCAATGTTAGGGGAACTGACGAGCCTTCTTATAAACTTTGCAATTCAAAAATTTCAACACAAGTGAATAGGACAACCACAGCGAGGATCACAGAGGGATGCGAGGCTTGTACCGGGAGGGCGGGCGGATCCGCGATTACACACAAAAAATCTAATATCAATCTGAATTATTTTTATTATTCAAAAATCGAAACTTAATATAATATTTAAATGAACTAAATCTTGTTGGTTAGAAGATAAGAGTAAATTCTCTGAAAACACAATATAAATCTTAGAACTAATAGTATAAATATTTTGCATTGGAAGTATACTTCCTGCCAAATGAACATTGTTTATTAGTTGTAAGGAATTAAATCTATGTAATCATAGTGAGAAAGTCTGTAGATTCAAAATAAAATCGCTTATATACGTTTTGTTATAAATAAATTACTATATAAATTATTAAATGTTTTGTACTGAAAACATGAAATATTCAAATTGAAATTACCCATAAATATTGAAACATTTGAAACAAATTTTACCGCACCATTTATTGCACTTAAAAACTTATTGTGTCATTGGTTCCCTTTTTTTTTAGAGGGGTGTAGGGGTTTTACATATACATACGCTTTACTTGGCGTCACTTTTTGATTGACTAGCGAACAGTGTTGTTGGTTGTGAGTGTAAGTAAATCTAAATGGATGCCCCAGCGGTTTCACAGCTACTTAGAGAATGGGGTGGAATGGAGCTGATGCACAGATGCACCATTAAAAATATTCGAAGGTGAATACGTACGTGTTAATCGAATATTAAAGGATTACTGGTTTAAGAACTTTGAAATATTATTTAGAATCAGCGCCATTTGTGTCGATAATATATGAACATGGTAAGTGTGTACATTACAAACATATGTAGGTATTTTACTAGTTATTAGTTATTCAGTACGGCAATTACCAGCAATTATTGCACTGATTGAAATTATATCAGTAACCAACTCCGACTAGATACCAGGCCCAGGCATTGAGTGGGAAGTATCCAGAGAACACCGATCGCAACGACGGATACGCATAACATCTATACATATCCCGTGCGCACATCCTGGAGTACCGCGATAACGCTATTTCTCCCAAACATAAAACTATAAAGTAGGACAGTAAATTTATTTAATTACATAATGTTTCTTTATTTATTAATTTTCCCCTACCGAGGCTTTTTGGTGTTACAGACCACAAAATTAGTAAGTAATTATTCCCTTGAATAGTAGAAATGCTTAGATTAAGCAGGTAAGTATTATCAATTCATATACTTATATTTTGAAGCAAATAATGGCAATACTTCAAATAATACTTTTATATACTTCTATCAAATGTACGTAAATTATTAAGGCACAGAATATCATAGTTTCCAGTTGAAGAAAATCTATTTACTCAAATCTAAAATAATTTTCTTCTGTGGTGAAAATATTATATGTTCATAAATGATTTTAGTCTATTGATTACATTTGAACTAAAAAATTGTTTCGTCTAACAAATTCAATGGGTTTGAAAAACTGAACAAATTTTATTTCATATAAAATACATCATCTTCTTTGCTTATATAGAAGTTATGTTATATTCCAATGTGATGCACTTATATTCAAGTTGAGTAATTTTTTTTTGTGTGTACGATTCGACAACTGCGTACGCCTATACATTGAGTTAGGCACTGTGAACTTTCTATTCGTCGGTTCTGTATATCTGGACTTACCGTATATGCTATTCACATCTCCGGACATACTCTTAGATATTTACACGTTTCAGAATCGAATGCTCAGAACTTTAGAAAAATAAAAAATACATCGACGGGAGTTTAATTTTCACCACGTGTTTAACTTTACTTTGTAAATCTTCATATTTTCAAATATTTGCCATATCATTATCATTAAACTAATACTATGTATATATATATTTTACAAATGACGGGTATACAGAATGTGTATAGATATCGCGAAAGAGTGCACGTGGAGATATTTTTGTTAAATTTTTAGCCGCTTATTTTAATTGAAAATCTATCTTATAACCTGTGTCTAACAAAGTCTCGAAAGTTTCCATATTCCATTAGCTAATATGCACTTTTGTCTAACTCTTCTTGCTAAAAAGAAACAAAAGGTAATGTAGGTATTCTGAGATAAGTTTTCCGTAAGTAGTATCCTTTCGCCATTATTATCTTGCTTTTAACATTTCTTTGTTAACATATTTTCATGAAAACACCACATGGCAACATGATACAGCGAAGATAGAATGAAGGATAGCATTGACAATAAATTCAAATTGTCAAGTTTTTATTGTGTCATCCTTGCTATTTACGTTATGCGTGTTTTTCTGTCGTTCGAAACAGTAATTAATTCGTTCTTTATTAATTTTAGTATTTAGTAAATGAATACTTGCTTCTCCATATCAAGTTGTGCACTTGTAACTCTGTACCAATTATAGCAGGAAGCAGTGTTACAACCGTCATAATTAGTGTTTGTATCAATACTTTTTTTATTACACTCTTGTCTCTAATAAGAAATATTTATTTTAAAATCTAAGTACCTATAGTATGTCTGTTTATTGTCTATACTAGTTGCAGATTTTTTGGAAATGCAGGAAATTCAAAATTGAAGAAAAAAAAACGGTATCACTGTTCACAGCTTTCCCCCCTCTTAATATATTATTATGAAATTAAAGTACAGTTTTACCAACAATATGTGAGATTTTTTTACGACTTTTGTTATAATAATGCAATAGCATAATATTCATATTTTCAGCCTGTACTGCCTAACCTGAAATTCATGGTATTTACGTTTGTTCTGTATTTAGGTGAACAATCAATTGGAAATAAAAAATCTAGATACCATTAGTGCCTTATTTCTAAAAGGAACGCATATTTCTTTCAAGTTGTTTTGGAGATTATTTCGTGCATTCACCAAATCACTTTCAACTTGTACCCTATATCTTTCATTTCCTATCTAACATAAAAAGTCATAATTCTTTAATATATCCATACTTCCGACAAAGTCATTAACCATCTCCTCTAATAAACCTCAATCGTAAGAACCATGTGACAAAAACTAACAAAACCTAATGTAAATTTCCTGTAAATAGTAGCAACACCATTAAATACTGACGATCTGATGAATTCGACTGAAATAGAAGTTAAAAAATAGAAGCACACATCCGTCTTAAGTATTAACTTGATATAAATTGTTTCTTTTGGATTGCTGTTGAGTGAATACCTGTATATTTTATATATATTAGAAATAACAGTAACTGAAGATGATAGGAAAATAAAGCACCATCGAAAACGTCTGTTTCGTTCATAAATCAACCACATTGCCAAAAAAAATAATAATTTGAAGAATATAAAACTGAACAGTTGACTAAACAAAAGAAATCTAATTCAAGAATAAATAAGAGTACAATTTGATATTAACCATATATATAAATTAGTATTTGTCACGTATATCGCTATATTAATAACAGTATTTATTGGCTATTAATTACAAATATATACCCGATATATAGCTATAAGTATATCAACTGCCTCACTTTCGTAATGTACTCTAGAATCAGTTATGAAGAAATAATGTTGATTTTTACAACAAATATAGGTATTTATGGGACGACAAGGTTATGTTAGTAAAAATGTCCTGGAAATAACCGACTAGAAAAAAGATTATAAAGCGTTAAAAGCAGACCTAATATTTTATACTGAGTTATAGCCTTACGATAGAAGAAGTTTTTTTGCAAATTAATATTTAAGGATACTTGTGTAAATTTCAATTTGACTTACACATATATAATACAACCCATTCCCTGGAATCTAGAGTTTAAAAATAACAGTTTACTTACTAATTAGCTGTATTAGAAAACAGTCAAATTTATAACTATAAAGGCAATTCCAAAATATCAAAGAAGTCTTACCTAATTGAAATCATGCATTATCAATTGTAGCATAGGAAACAAGCAAACAATAGCACATTGAATTATGTCACAAAACGTCTATTAGCATGTGAGAGTTATTATAACAACTAGTTTCATCACTACCTTTTTACACGATTATTTTATTGCATTTGTAAAACCGTACAAAAATGTCACAAATGTCATTAACGGCAATCATTGTTTTACTGTGATATGAAATTATACACAAACCACCTTCGACAAACATCTCGCCAACATTACGAAATAAAATAACTGGTTTTTGTTTCAATTATTTATTGCTCGCACAAAGTATTTAGTTTGGTTAATAATGCATTACCGAATGAAGAAGAAAACAAGGGACTCACTTTATTTAACAAACTGTATGGTGTTTCAAAATATTGATCCTCTTCGAGGTTACATTCATCATGACCCTTCCCGCAAATTCTGAAGCCGTTTCCTGATAGTTCAATACAATATTTTTCACTTTCCAAAGTCTCTATATTTATAAAAATGTGTTGATTACTACTACGAAGATATTGCGATACAGTAGCTTCCTTTACATGGTCCTTTATATCATTTATGACAGCAGCTGCTTCTAACTTCCAATTGTCAGAATTTAACACTCTTTCATTCATTTTAGAGTCAACATATTGAAACGATTACGTTAAATTACATATCACAGAACTAAAATGTATTACTCAACTTAACTTAGTTCACACATACAGATCACATCACAAATTTTGTTACACCAAGCCTGACCAAGGCATCAATGATTTGATTATTACGTATTCTTTACCTTTTAGCTTTGATAAAAAGAATCATTAGGCTATTACACGATTAAAACAAAACAATTTATTAGTATTTTGTTTATGTATTTAATAATCGCAAACAAGAGAACAAAATTCCCCAAAAAAAATAGAAAAATATTGTTTGCTATACAATGAGACAACAGGCGACATCTGTACTTTCAAAAGTCAAAATGAGAAATTGATAGAATCTTGATATGGATTAATGGTAACTTGCTACAGATGGTACTGAATGCAAAAAGGAAATCTTATTTTGTTTGTTTTTTCTTTTTGAATTTTTGATAGTTTAATTGATTTGAAGTTTGTTTGAATTAAAAATACATTAATATTAACTTTCACACCTAAATATTTAAAATAGAATGTCAAGGAAAAGGTCGGAATAACATTCGATATACGCGTAAATATACATAAGTTCAATTTTATTTACATATCCATTCCAATCACTCATTTATTACATACTGATAAATTATCAAGACTAATCTGTAAGTGGCACTGCTGAAATGGAGAGTGACGCGTGTTTTATATATTTTATTTACAAATGTGCTGGGCTTTTGCTTTAAACTAAAGTAATCAAAATGGTCAACGCTTTTAGTAAATTCAAATCCCTGGATGTTACATGCAAGGAAATTCATCCCTTTCAAGAAAGCTGCCTTAGGTACACCGCTGAACAATATATCAACGCTTATTATGCCTCATTTCAGTTGTACTTCTATGTATACTTGGTGCGTATTTTTTGATTTTTATAAACCTCTTATACTACAATTTATTGTACTTTATACATTGGATTATATGTACTACTAAAAAGCAAATATTCTAGAATAAATTACTGGCTTATAGATGTTCAAAACGCGATTAACATTTGGCAATTTATTTTAGCTTTCGCAATTGCTGGTATTAAATAATAACAATAGTAAAACTTATTGACACCACAAATTAAACTATCAATCACAAGGGGAGATTCAGCTGATTTCATTAGAAATGTATTCATGATCCAACCTCTGGGTTCCATTGTGATCCATTGGAAAGATCTTTTCTTGTTCTAAATAGAGGTTAACTATATATGTATCAATAAAACTGATAATAAATCTTTGTAGGCTACTCGCTAAAATTGCTATAAATCGATGAAATAAACTGCGCATTATTGTGTACCAGTAATTAAGAAACCAATCTAAAAACAGAAATTTTGAAGAGATAGATTTTAGTATTACATGCTACCCATACTATAAAACGCAATATTATTGCTATATAAGTAAAAAAAAGTGTTTATTATAACAAACTAAAATTTAATAGTTTTAAAATTATAAGCAAAAATTGCGATTTATTTGTAATTAATTTTTTAAATTAATTACTTTACTCTAAATATTATATATTGTTGTATATTATATATAATATATAAATTTGTCTGAGGTTTATCATTTATTTAATACTACTACTACTTTAATACATATAACAAAATCTCAGAAATAAATACCCCATTTTAATTATCCTAAACTACTCATTTTCTGTTCTAAACCAGGTGTTTTCATAATCATATCATTAAATAATAGAGAATTAAAATTTGGATTATGAAATCGGGCGGAAGTTTACCTTTCATCTGTTTCCAATTTGGATTATTTTGAACGTCATAAAATGCTCATCAGTGTTTACAGTCCTCTACTAATAAATAAACATAAGTATATACCTTAGTGATGGGATAATCGAATGACGGAAAAGGAATCATTTGGTTATTGCCGATCATTCAATTGTATTGAATGATAGATATAATCGAATGAATCATTCATAATTCATAATCGATGAATGAGTAATAAATGAAAACTATTAACGTAGGAACCTCAAAAAATCCTCTAAATTTAAATTATAAATAACCAAGTAGGGGACCGACAAATTAGTTTTGATTGGTGGACGGTTACCTAAAAAAGTTATAAAAAACCGCGTATAACCTTGTACAATGGAACGTTTGATAACATACAAAATACAAGGTAAACAAGAACCTAGCAGCTGACTGCATATTGCATTATTGCTTCTGCTTGACTAACAACGCTCTAACCTCAAACTTTAAACTATGTTCCACTCATTTCTCATTTCACTCCGCTACGTAAATCAAGTCACAAGTGCACCAAGCACCAAATTTACATATCTTATTTGCCATCGACACAAATGCTTTTTGGACTTCAATGTAAGAGTGGGGGATGCAAAAGTAATAAAATCATGTAAAACCCACGGAAAACATCAATTGTATCTTCGAATCAAATGTGACGCCCCGTTAATTGACCCAAAATAAACGAGGCATAAGTGAAGTGTTAATTTTTGTTGTGTTATTGTTATAAAAACAGATATTTCGTACGTTTTTATGCAAATGGAGCGCTGCTTCTAGTATTGGTAATAATATAATTTTTGTATCATGTATGATTTGTAACACTGTATTAGTGATTCTTTTTTAGTGATTAGTGTAAATATAGCAGTATCAATGAATAAACGTTTTCTTTCACAGAAGATGCTGAAGTGAATGTGTATTTATGGAAATCGTGTGATCTGTTTAACTGAAACCATAATTTTTCATTACCTAACCTAACCTACAACACGTACAAAATGACTTGGTTGTTGTTAACCTCTTAAAATGCAAAAACAATAATTTTTAATTTAACACTATTATTTTAAAATGGTGCAAGTTTTAAGTAAATTAGTGCCAATAAAGGTGACATGTCAATATTACGTTCACCCTTGGACAGATAGTTGTTTGGAAGCCACTGTTGGATTGTACACGCAAGCAGTTTTACAATCTTTACGTGTGTATGGAACAGTGTATACGGTTTGTATTTGATATGTGTTGTACACCTTGAACATTGTTTTAAATTTTCCGAGATATACAAAAACATCTAGATAATTATTTCTATAGGCAGGATAGAAAATGACAAAGTATAGGCGCCTATTTTATAGCAAGATTGGTTTGTTTGTAATTCCCATTATTCCACTTATACCACTTCCTGGAATATTATGTGCTATGTATTTACTGTGCAAATTTTTGTTGTTTTATTAGGATAAAGAAAAGAATAAATGTCATAAATCTAAAACGCATTAAGTGCAACAGAGTAAAACCAAACAACGTAAAAGAGGGTTCCACATAAAGACATACAAAGTTCTTCAGGAAAGTACCTACTCATAATTTGCATATTTACGCACTGAGAAAATTGCATGAATAAGATAACTGGCGTTTCGGAATACTCGGATTTTTCGACTTGGCCAATTCCAAATACAAATTGGTCGAACACGCCAACTCCGAGTACTTATTTCGGTATTAAATTTATGGATGAAATCAAAAGCTGATGACATAAATAACAAAAGCATATACCATACAACCTATTATTAGCGCTCTTTATAAATATGAAATACCTGAAACAAAATATAGAGATAGTTTAGAGCAGAGCATATAACATCCTATGAGTAGACCACGACCTGCTTAATGAGTGTTAATAACTGACAATTGACAGTGGCAGTTTGCTACATACTAGATCTAGATACTAGTGCTGCGAAAATCGCCAAATATTTCACTAAAACCGGTTAATAGGTTTTCAGTAAAAACCGGTTTGTAAAATCAGTTTTGAAATGGGTTTTTAGAATGGGTGTTTTGAAACTAAAAAAATTGCATTGTAACATACAAACATACTCAATATTTATATTTCGTTTAAGTAATTTTTGAGAGATCTAGCTGAAATCTCGTAAATTATTTAACAGACATTTCACGGTTTTCAAAGATAATAACTATTAACGTCTGCCCCAGATAACATGTAAACTTACGACAAGCTTGCCACTTGCTTAACTTTCACTTGTCGAGACAAGCTTAACAGTAAAAGGTTAATGCAACGTTGTGACAAGGTTATTATATCATGGTACGGTGACTTCGTGTATTTCCGGAGTGATTCGGCCTCACTCGTTTATCTTTTGAAATTAAAACGAAACGTCGTTGTTAATGTACATTTCCATATTTTTATGACCTAAAAACCAAGAAAAAGAAATTAATAAAATTCCTATTTTGTTTTGATAGTTGCAAGCTTTTATCAAGGTTTGTACAGGTTTTCTCTAAAACTTGGCTCAACATTGTCATTCTAACCTTGTCATATGCTTTTACAGACAAGCTTATGAAAACCTTGCCATTCTAACCTTGTCATATGCTGTTACAGACAAGTCTATGAAAACCTTGTCCTGTGTCAACTAGCAACCTTGTCATAACCTTGCTGCAAGCTTACACCCTTGTCCATGACAAGCTTACCGACAAGCTTGTTTCCCTTGTCGGGACAACCTTAAATAAAAAGCTTAAAAAAATGGTTATCTGGGGCATTTTTAAAGTAGATATGTATTTTAAATACAAAAATATATTATTAGTAGGCAATAAATGCCTTTTCACTATATGTTGTTAATATTATTTTTGCTAATACAAACGTTATTCCCTGTTATATCAGAAAACGGCAAAATATCCATTAAATAATTTACGACATGACACTTTTATACCTCCCAAAAATTACATAACACGTATACGAATATAGTATTGCGAGATGTCACAATGAAAAAATATCTAACCGTTTCAAAACAGATTTCAAAAGCCGATTTAAAAAACCGGTTAAGATTTTTGTTTTTAAGGCGTTTAATCGCCACATCCAGAACCGGTTTCATATAAAACCAATTCCGATTCGGGGAACCTTAGGGGCCCCTTTTAGGGAACCCTTTTTGGACAAAAAAAAACTCTTCGGTTGGCAGTGTTGTGATAGCAAAATGTCATCCTAAATTTGAATAAATGTCATATTGATAAGTAATTAAGTACTGAAGTTAATTTCCCAAAATTATTTTGATTAATCTGCCTGCTTGGTCAAAAACTAAACTATTTCGTTTTTTAAAGTTAACTTTTGATTGGTTACTTAAGTAGTAGTTATTTGGTTACGTTTTGCATTTTAATATAAACCAGGATGTCGTCTTTTTAAACAGGAATTCACGATGTGAAATATATTATATTACGTAATTCAGATGATTTGAATTTCCCGCCAAAAGGAAACCCAAGGTCAACGGATCGAAGTTTCAAAAACCAATGTACAAATTCGACGGTGATGCTACAGATAGTACTCATAACTATGCTTACACTGTGACGTAACCAAGGAACATGTAAGCAAGAACGATCAGCTTATTTAGTTCCGCCGAATCGCCACTTTTTCTGAGTTTCTTCCAGGCAATAGGAATTCAACCTCGGATCTTCTCAAAACAGTTCTTGACAGTCATGTGACAGTTTTTCCGGTTTTTTTTATAACCTATAAGCGCATATTCAAGTAAATTCGACGACTCGTATGAGAACTTAAGACAGTTTGCTTTTCTGTCGAATCATTCAAATTTACATTGAATTGATTCCGGTAAGTAGCGACATATGCATGACGTTTGACTATTTTCTTGACACATCAAAATGATAGTAATGGAGGACACAGCTGATGACAATGGTTTATATCAAAACTAAATAGTACAAAACTATTAATCAAATAATAATATATAAGTTTGTTCGCGTCGCATGAACTATTTGCACTTTTATGCACTTTTGCACACAAAAGTTCTAAAAAGTGCATAAAAGTGCAAATAGTTCATGCGACGCGAACAAACTTAATTATACAACTGAAATAACTAATAAGATGTGAAATACAACTTTAAAAACCTTAATAGTTCGGTTGTTGTAAACAACAAATCGTGACCGCAAGGAAATCTTACTTCAAAATATCAAAAAAGTCTTACAACGATTATAATAGTAATATTTAATTTGCAATCATTTAATTTACCAAAGCAAAAAGAAACATTTTTCCACACATAATTTAAAAAAATCGCTGTAGCTTTCTAACCTTGTCATAAATGGCGTGTAGAGCACGAAACACTAGCAAATAAGTTAGTGCATAAGGGGAAAAGGGAGGTAAAACTGAGTACATTGGGAGTTTCGTGCTCCTTATCAAAGGAACGCTTAAATTGCAGTTAGAGTACACCGGCAGTACTACCGAACTGCTTTTATAAGTGAATGGAAAGCACTATTAGAATAGTTTTAAGTAATTTTAACTTTGGTGCTCCGGTAGGTGGCGCCAGCGGTGAACACATGCAACTCATGATTCGACAGATCGTATAAAATAAACTGCCAAAGTCATCAAGCAGATAGTGGTTTAAAGTTTAAATTTGGAGTCAATCCGATATCTGGGATTCGGATCCGCCAATCAAATCCTGCGGTTCCGATGCATTATCCGAAACCTCTGACCCATTTCTATGCTCCGCAACCTCCTGGGAATCGGATCCCTCGAAATCTTGAATTTTTGAGGTTCTTTATCCCCGCTATTTTAGATCCAAATTCATTATTCGATAATACGGATCACTCTCCTTTTTGTATAGTTTATATTATTCCGAATTTATGGGCTTTAATACTGGCACCCGATACTTTACTTGCTAAACACTGTCTACAATCTTGTTTGAATTTAAAAAAAAAGATGGGAACTTATATTTGGATGATATCCGAATCCATTATCGAAAACTGGAATACAAAGCATTACTTTTACTTTAATGGCTTTATTGTTATTGTCAATTTTATTTGATTTACGGGAGACTTTCAAAGCATTATACTGCATTATGTAATTTTTTTATGAATATAGCGTCGGTGCATTTGTTTTTGTATAAGCAATAACATTTCTTTTTTGAAAAGATACCTACCGTTTATTCCAGAGTGTTTTGAAAGTATTGCTTCTTAGAATTCATGCTGTTTTGTAAAATATAGACCAATTCTTTACATCGCACTTCCTTTGAAGCCCTTAGCAGCAACATCATTTCAGGAGCGGTACTTCAGTGCTATAATTCCTTTAAAGCAATCGTTATTGATAATGACATGACTCAAACGGGTTAATGGTTAGAAAGAAAACCCAGACAATACGGCTGTCAATGAACTGATATACTATACTTATATAAAGTCGAAGCATGTTTTTCCTATTTCGTCGACTACAGCCAATATCTTAAACAAATGGACTAGGTACTACTTTACACGCGAATAGGTGGGAATCGATAACTATATGCTGCCAAACACGTAAAGCCATCCCTAGGCAGTTGCCTATGAGAGCATGTTATTTAGAGGACGAGACGCCGGAAAACATTTTATGTGACTGGCTGTTGCTTGTTCAATTTCGAGGTTGCATCCTGGAGGCCTTCTGCCCGGTATTGCCAACGGCGGCGCTTTACCTACTATAATTGGCTATAAAGGCCGCTTTACAGTTCGCAATTTTTCGTATTGCCTGCAATAGAATTGCGAGCAATACAAATAGCGCATGCGCATTCAATGGATTTCGATCAGCTGTATGCAATCTTATTGGTGTTGCACGGATTAGAACGTGTTCTAATATTGTGTTGCGTGCAATTCTATTGCAGGCAATACGAAAAATTGCGAACTGTAAAGCGGCCTTAATACTTCACGAGTTCAAACTCCGTTCAGTGTTGCCAGCGACCGTACTTTTGTACTTTTTTAGTACATTTGACGTCTATGGTACAAAAGTACAATTCGTATCTAGTACATTTTTTATGCGTATATACAAAAAAAATGTCGATGACAAAAATACTCCAAACTGTGGTACTGGAAATGCTGCAAACTTCTCCTCTCTGAGTTCAGTGTTTCTGCTGCTGATGATAGCTTTGCTATTGAAAGGTACGTCCAGTTTAGTGCAGTTTGTGGTGAGGGGTTTAGGAGAAGTTTGCAAAAAAAATGTCATACATAACGATTAGCGAGTAGTTGAAAACATTTACATACAAAAGTATTTTTGTTCTTATTTCTTTCATAAATTTAAATCCTACAATCACTTTTAGTAACTTCAACAAGGCTTTAATGTTGATGCATGAATTCATCACGATTTTTATTGCATAAAACTACACTATCAAGAATTATGGTTATAAATATACCATAATGGTATAAGCATACTCGTACAAATTTTGCGGTCATAAAAATTTTAATATGTTTATGACACGTTCTAATTTTATGGTGAAACCAAAAAAAACTAACCTTGGAAATATTTTTTGTTTTACACAATCCATACTATTTGAAGTTATATATTAAAATTATTGGGGAATATTTAAATTTCGTTGATTGAGAGTGTGATTAACATTTACTTTTTGATGTAAGAGAGGGCGCTATTAAAAAGTACATTTTGTTCAATTTTAGTACATTTTAATGTTTGTCTTCCTACATTTTCCTTATAATCTACTGGCAACACTGGCTCAGGTAGGCTACAGATAAGTGGATGCCACCTGACGAACAATCCAGAATCAGACTGGATAAGTTTGGGTCCCAAACCCTAGAACCCGAGATAACCATTATACAAAAATATTATGTTCTTTTGAAAATCAAAACTCATTTTTGTCGCGCATATGGTCCTCATATACGTTGTTAGTGCATTGTTGTTTTTGTTGATTTATCGTCTTTAGCAAATAAAATGCCAGACTCTAGTAGTTTACGAAAATAGTATCTGCTATTCACTGGCATAATCAGCTATTTTCGCGGTAAATGGGTCTTATTAAATTAATTTAGGATTCAAGGGATAATAATAATAATATATTATTATTATCCCTATTATTTAATCTTAAAATTGTATCCTTCCGCCAGTCATTAATTGATTAATCGGGCTAAAATTTTTCACTTCCTTCGCTAGTTCTTGGGCATCTCTACAGGTCAAGTACTTGTAGTAGGTGTAGCAAAGCACTTGTAAATACCTTAGACGATATCGAGTGCTCGGAATCTGGGGGCAGAGCAATTAGTGCAATACCAAACATACACACCTTTTATGTTAAGGTCACTAAAAATATTTGCGGGAAATTTAAATTTGGTTTAGGGATCCTAAGCAAATTTGATTGCTCTGAGTTGGATCGTCATTTGGATGCGGGAATAACAAAAGTTTGAGTTTCACATGATGAAAACAGTCGTTTTAACAACTCTCATAATAGCAGAACCAGAAAATCTTGAATATTCTGCAAAAAGAGAAATACTCCATACTTATTTATACCGTTATCATTTAGATTAAAAAAAAAACAAAATAACTCACTTGTTAGTCTCATTTTTTGTTTTGTGTTTTACAGATAGCGCTATTGATGCGAGGTAAACTACCAAGATTGGGAGATCTGAGGAGGACATTTTTAGGAATCCTGCAATCAACGGCTTTTTTAAGTGCAACTGCTTTTGGTTATTCCATGTTTCTATGCACTTTACGGTATGTATTCCTTAATTATAAATTATCTAAAGAATTAATGTGCATTTTTACAAAAATAAAATTAGCGCTAAGAACATTTACGAATTTGACTGATTCTATAAATAGTAATACGTATATCCTGCTAGTAAAAAAACGTCTTGGTTGTCTTTACTTGTATACGGACGGGGTTTCCATTATTTTATGGAGCTGGGATGGGAGTCTGCTGAACGCTGTGTTTCGGGCAACCTCGCATTAGCGGTAGTGGTGACTGATGCTTTTGATTATACGTTATAAAATTTTTCAGCACTGCTCCGCTTTGCACTGCCTGGTAGCCTTACGCATGAATAATTACGAAATCGTACTCGCCTACGCGTATGTATACCTACTATAAGGGTCAAAATTTAACTAGATATAGGAAAGCAGAGGGTAGGAAAGAGTGTGCCGCTTTAAAATAGAAACAGACACATAGCCGTGTCTCCCACTACATGCCTAACGCCCAATATCGTTTCAAAATTGGCATCGGTGCGTATTGCAAGTTCATTTTATGGATAGTAAAGATCGCTATACCAAGGTTAAATTTTGTCGACCACGGTATATGCCTTTTTCAGTGGGTACCTCTAAAAGCTCTTATCCATGCGTCATCCTAACAGCCTTTAAAGTAGGGCTGTTGCTCGAAATCGGGCACACGAACTGCCTGGTTTCGGGTACCCGGGCAAAGCTCGATTTCGGGTAATACCCAGTTTCGGGTAAACCTCGATCCCGGGTAATACCCGATTTCGGGTAAAGCTCGATACCCGGGTAACCCGAAATCGGGTAGTGCACTAAACGGATACCTGACTCCTGAAAAAGACGGATTTCGACAGCCCTAGTTTAAAGGATCTCGCACGCTTACGCGACACAGTCCCGGCGACGGCGATAATTTCGCGTCCTGTACTAGTGTTTTGATGTTCTCTGTCAGAAATTTTATTATCAATACATCCTAGATTAAATATCAAGGTGTATGCGTGGACATTAATTTACAATGTGGCTATCGAGGAAAGTTCGTGATAATAACAAAGCGTACTTTTCAGGATGGATTGGGATTTAATTTTTAATTCGAATAAAGTTTTCTTTATAATCATTTTAATATCGTCTAAAATAGAGGTACTTTTATGTCAAATTCGTATCCCCCTTAGCAAAATTTAAATTTCCCACAATTATTCTTAGTAACCTCAACATTGAAACACGAAATTACCAATGGCTTTGTATTAGATTATTAGTTATTTTGATGTCTTTCAGTTGAAGTTACTAAAATAATTGCGGGAAATTTAAATTTTGCCAAGGGGATTTAAGAACAAACCTCGTGCATGACTGGATCGATGTTGATAACTGCATTTTTAAGTCATGCGGAACTTTTTAGAAAAAAAATAACTTCTCCTAAAATTAATAAGAAAGTTTTTAATGTGGTTCTAACTTAAGTAGATATACTGTACATATGTGTATATACATGCGTATGTACACACACATATTACTTTAATAAATGTAAATAATTACGTTCTATTAATTTCATTTAGTCATTGTAGAAACTTTTATAAAACATACCATCCTTTTTCCATTTCTTAACATCTATAATCTATATCCTTACGGATTAGACATCTTCCACTAAAACGGAAATATGCCGAAACGTTTGAATTTCAAAGTAAATGGTTACTTATATCGCAGTTGCAACACTAATTTACTGAAAACACTGCTCGCAGTACAAAGTGGAGTTTTAAACGGTTGGAATATTTTCTCACTATAGTATACAGGATGTATCAGATATAGAGGTAAATATAATAATATGTAGCAGCTGTAATCATATACAATCAAAAAGTCTTACTGCACAGGGGGTCTATCTGTAAGCATTAACGAGAAAAAAAATATTTTATAAATGCCGTGGCCTAGAGCCACACCTGTGCCCAACCTAAATGTTGTCCCGCGTATACCCCCACATACCACTATCATTCAGCCATTACCGCTGTTAGTTTTGTGTGGATCGCCGCTTGTGGAGTGCAAGCCACTTCGAACATTTTATTTAAATTCTTCCCGTCTCGAAAAAACGATCCTTTTCAGGACCATCATGGTTTCATATAAAGAAAATCGAAGCTTGACGCATCGGCAAAAGCGCGGGAATGTATAGATTCATTTTCGCGCGACATCAACATTAACAAAAAAGGAATGTTTATTTTATAAAAAGAAGAAGTTTAAAATGCCTCAGTTTTGCTAATTTTACAAGGGCCTTTATTTATTCAGAATGACGTTAAATGAACGGCATACCATTAAAAATAATACTAAATGAGTGCAATGTATTTATACATAATACCACGTTTAGCGGGTGCTTAACATGGCGTTTCCTTGTATCAGGCCCAGACTAAAGAATTTTTGGCTCTAATTTTTCCTTTTTTTATTCTTAATGATGAAATCCGGTTTCGGTGGGTTTATGCTTTATATGTCGTGTAGTTAACACCCAAGAAAAATTTACTTTTTTATTTGATACACCCTGTGTATAAAATACATCTTTTTGTAGTCAAAGTTGTATTTAAAATATAAAGTTTAAAATAACATTTGGGAATGTTTGACGCTTAGAATATTTCGATTTTTTCAGCACGATAATATCGCGAGGCGAAATTGTCTAAATCGCTGTGACTGTGTCGCGCTGATGTGGGAGATTCTTTACTCTCGTTTATACATTGTTAGTTATTCTTTTCTTTCTATTTATTGGAAAAAAAATTGATAAAATCACAGGTGAAGTGTTTTTCTTGCGATTAAAGAATTTTCACCGTTCGTTGCATGGTTTTTATTATTAAAATATGTATTTGGAGAGACGTTTGATTTTATTAATAAATCTTGAAGTACACTTATATATTTTTATAGTATTTTATCTGCTATAACTTCATCTTAAGTGAATTAGCTATGCAGTTTGTTAAAATTTTTATATTTTAATAATGTAAGTAAAATAAATAAACAAAATAGCACAATTTCATACACATTTCGATCTTACAATGTCTTCTACAACAATTTGACGCATTAGCGTTTAGTACCAATTGAGATAAAAAAATAGCATCGTCTATAAGTTTATTACACTTCGTGAAAAATATCAGTAAGAGTCCATAACAGTTTGATACGACTAGAGCGAGATGATGGACATACGCGGGAGTCACACTTTAGGAATCGGATGTTCTTAGCATCGAAACGAAAATTTAGCAGCGTGGCATATGCATTAGCATATGCTGCAGTTATATTAATAACTATTTGACGAATCATTTTTTTTTTTATAAACATTTATTAAGTGTTCAAAAATCTTGCATCTTCATATTCTACTAAAGTTTTTGTAAATGCACAATCGAAGTTTATATTTATCAGTTGTCTGGTTAACATACAAAATATCTTTTATTCAAACATTACAGGAAAGTGCTTGGGAACTTTAATATTTTAACAGCATCTTTCCTGCCAGCATTTCTGTCCAGCGTTTTTTCTATACTAATAGAGAGGCCATCTAGAAGAACATTACTTTGCTTATATGTTAACAATGTAGCTACCGAAACAGTATGGAATATGCTCAAAGCTAGAAACGTTGTGACGCCTATAAAATATGGACAGGTAGCTATATTTGGAGTCAGTATAGCAGTGCTGTTAACATTCTGGAGAGCAGGTTTATATGAAAGGGATGAATCTAGAATGGATCCAATGTTCAAAATAATAAGGTATGTGATTAAAAGTTTTACTGGGCTTAATAACAAGTAAGACATCAGCAACAAACTATACAGAGTGTCTCACGCATCGATGTATGAAAGAGCCTACATTCAGATAATTCTGAAAATTTCACAGTATACTAAAGCCAACGTGCGCTACTGAATTAAAATATTTTTAATAATTCGGTTGTACCGGAAGTGACTGCCAACTTTGTTATTTTAAATGGAACACCCTCTATATTATTACATTTTTTTAATTCCTCGTTCAATTTTAGTGTAATTTTAACCATGTTTGAAATATATATACATTTTTTTTAACTTTTTTTTAACAAGAAATTTCAGGAATTGTGAAGAGCTTGGTAAGCTGTTTGATATTTACTTTTAGAGAAATGTCAATTTTTATAAAAAAATTCTGGATAATTTGAAACTTAAAATGGATCCATTAGATATCAGTTTCTTTTAGCCATACACGAAGTTTTTGAAAAATATGAATTTTACGTAATTTTTGTAACGTAAAATTATTATATTATTATATTAATTCTGCCCATTAAGTTTTCGTAATCATTTTTTTAGCATATAAAACGAGTTATAACAAGTTTTCAGAAATATTATTATAAACCATTACAACAGCCTAAGATCTGTTTGCATTTGATAATTTAAGTTTTACAATTTCTTTTTGTATTACAGTTAACCAAGATTTTAGATAGGTTGTGGTTTCTCTTAACTGCCGCATTATGCAATCTAGCATTTTATTAAAGTGTGAATAGTGATAAAAAATGCAGAGAGAGACTATTTTGAAACAGTATTCGAAATTACAAAAATGTATGTTCTTAAAAAAACTTGATTTGTCTGTCTGTTTAAACGAAATCAGGGTTCTCTTAACCCTGAACATTCAATACGCAATAAAACTCTTGCTTAATCTTCTTTTTGTAATTGTTACTTCCACATAAGACGCGCTTTTATATATACATGTTAATTTTTTAGATTTGTGATAGGTCCGCATGAGCAAAAAGACTATAATCGCTCAAATAACCCTAGTAATTTTCGTAGAAAAGAAGAAAACAGAGGCGACACTGTGAATAATCTTAGGTGGAATACCGTGAGAAAACATAAAAATATAATCTTCCACGTTGTTAGCCAAGCTTTGAGGGCATATAAAAAAAATTATTAATAGAATAAAGTGCTGTGATAGATATTCTATATGTCCACATCCCTTTAGTTGTATATATTATACGCTGCAGGTACTACTAAACATTTTTTTCAAGCCTTGACAATGACTTGAACTCTATTGATATGTTTTAGGGAACAACAAAAATGTTTTCAGTAGGATTAGGTCTTCAAGTTCTTTTAAAGTTAGTTCTTAATATTCAAACGTTATTTAAATCACCTAGAAAATTTGGAAGTGTGTTATTTAGGAGAGATACACTGCAACTAGCTTCATTTTTGGCTGGTTCATGCGGCATATTCCGGGTAAGCTGACTTTTTTTAATGCTTATGAACAAATAGTCAAATGGCTTTGTATGTGATAACGTTAAAAGAATAACAAATAATAGTAGTAGCAATTGTTATGAATAAATAAATATACAAACCATAGTAGTCCTGTTCTTTCTAATCATAAAATGGACATCTGACTCAGACACATTACTCAAAATCCAACGCATAGAATCCAGCTTATTGCAGCGTCCATCAGCACTTCTGAAATCAACTGTCTATATATATGTACCATTGAATACAAAAGTCTTGATTCAAAACTATAGAAATATTGAAATACTGAAGAAACTCTAATGATTCTATTTCTATTTATGTCAAACTTGAGTCAAGACTTTTGTCTTTGATAGTACACAATTAACGTTTTCTTCATAGAGTATATCCTTAAATTAGATTAGATTAGACGCTGTTTTCTACCATGAATATGTGTGTAAGTGGTGATATGTGCTTGTATATAGCAGTTTTTATTTTAGGCAGTATCTTGTTTGTTAAGAAGAGGAACTGGTAAAGACAGCCCTTTATTTGGTTTGCCAGCTGGTCTACTAGCGGGAATAGCATTTTCTCAATATCCAGATACAACAATAGCCTTGTACGTTTTTTGGAAAGCTGCGCAGGTAAGCTCTGACGTTGGAAAGAGACACTGTAATATAAAATTTATAAAATATTTTTAGATTGCGTACAATTTAGGAATCGAGAAGGGATATGTGCCTGATATACCTGGCTTCAACGTAATGCTATATTGTTTAAGTACTGGTATATTATTTCACGTTGCTTTGTTGGGAACCCCATAATCTGAGATCTAGTTATTGGAAATTCTTGGTTAATATTTCAGGGGGAAGGTTTGTACGAATTCATAACTTTCTTTTTTTCTTGTATTTCTACTGTACTGTTCAAGTCGGCTTCTATAAAAGATCTTTACCAAACAACTTTTATAGTGTAATAGACAAACATTACTTTGGAACTCATGCACAGGGCTCTGAAAATAACAGCAGGTTGGCGTATAAGAAAAAACCTAAAGGTTAATCCTGCGAAAATTATACTAATTCTCTTCACGAAAAGAAGAAAGCTGGATGGGCTAAAACCACTAGCTCTTCATAATGAAATGGTACAATTCAGTCAGGACCTCAAATTCTTAGGAGAGGTTTTTGACTCGAAGATAACCTAGAATCAACATCTTGAACAGATGATAAATAAATGTAGCCGGACATTAATGATTACGCGTAGAACATTTGGGAAACATGGGGATTGAAACTACGCATGATATACTGGTGATACACTGAAGTGGCAATAAGTTAACTTGGGGCTACTTGATTTCGTGGACAAAGATTGCGCATTATTAAACTCGCAAAGATACAGAGGTTGGCTTGCTTGTACATTACTGAAGCTGCAAAAAACTGATCCACAGCTGGCATGGAAACCATGCTAAATCTGCCCTCCCTTAGATGTTTACATTAAAGGGGAGGCAAGAATGAAAACATACAGACTATAATGTGGTGATACAAACTGGAGAACTTAGGATACTCCTGGCTATGTCAGAATAACAGTCGAAATCACAAACCTATCTTTAAAATGAGCAGTAATATAATGACTCCAGACTTTCCTTCGACAAAACCTTCAAAGTTATCTTGGACTTTATTTATAAAAGGCTAAATAATTACAATTTATCCTAAACCCCGTACTCCACCTGGAGGTACTACACGAAGCTACCTATTCTAAGCACTATATGGATTACATAACAACTGAAATGGTCCTACCCTAACCAAATAATTTCCCTTTGATTAATAACACTAATAACAAAATTATAATAAATCGCTCAGTTATCAGTTGTTACTATGTTTGCACCCTAGAAGCGAGATCAGCATTCGCCGAGAAGTAAGGGAAACCATGAAAACCTTAATCTGGGAGCAGGAACTGAGAAGCAGTCCCAGGTTACTGATAGTCAGCAAATTCCAATAGCTATGCCGTCTGTAAGTACCTCCTCGGTCCTTCGTAGACGATGAAGGCGGTTTTTATGTCCCTCCTTTCTCGTCTGTTCTTCAGTTACATAAAATGAGCTGAAAGCAAATAAAGCATAACCAAGGCTGCGATACGAATCTAAAAGAGACACTAGGCGCACTGAAACAGAGTTCAAGAACAGGTACACAGCAAACGGGTGATGAGGCAGCCATCTAGACATTTACAAACGCATGTGCTGACTCAATCAAATACAGCTTAGAATTGTAACGAGTCTATTAACAGGACACGGCTGCATAAGAAAGCACCTTCAGAGAATAGGCGTCTTTAAAGACGAAACTATGTAAACCATGCAACAGGGAGGAATGTTTTTTTTTAATGCGTTGCATTGGAACGATAGGGATTACCATTGCTGGGAGCATTCAACCCAGTGACTGATTTGTCGGATTAAGGTTTACCACACAGGCTGCTAAACCTAGTTAAAGGGACTAACCTCGTTATGTAAAGAAATACACTAAGCGCGGAATAACACAAAAATAGGCTGTAGGTCGCGGTGTTAATGTTAATGAAATAATAAGGAGACCTATCAATATCAGACCGCATCCTTTGCTCATTCCTGGGCAAACTATATACTATACAGGGTGATTCTGAATATATGCGACAAACTTTAAGAGCTGATTCCTGAGGTTATTTTGATCATAAAGGTTCATATGAGTATATGTCCAAAACAGTTTGGTTTTAAAGTTATTGAATGTTTAATAATAAATTATGAACTATGACTAACACGATATAATATCAAAAACTATTGTGTTGAGAGGGAATTGTTTATTTGTTATTTCAATATTTGTCAATAGTTGTCAGAGTATTCATTCAGTTTATTGCCAGTTTCTGTTTTCTAAAATGAATTACACGAATGCTAAGACGTATAATATGCATTTCGTTTACGGTCTTGTCAATGGAAATTCGCGTGCTGCTAGACGTCTTTATGAAGAACGATACCCGAACCGTATCATCTCGCATCATTCAATATTTGCCGATCTTCACCAACGTCTAGTGAAACGGGAAATTTTAAAAAATTGACGACTGATAACGGGCACCCATCTACAGTGAGAACTCCACAAATTGAAGAAATGGTACTAAATGAAATTGAGGAACATCCTACTACAAGCACCAGAAAAAATTGCGTTTGCTTTAAACTTTAGTCGGGCTACAGTTTGGAGAATATTGAAAGATCAACTGTTGTATCCATATCATATTTAACAGGTGCAGGCACTTTTGCCGGCAGATTTTCCGCAAAGAGTGGCTTTTTGTCCGTTCCGTTGCAATTAAGATTATAAATGTATTTTATGCATGACGGTGCTCCAGCGCATTTTAGTTTAGTTGCTCGCGAGTTTTTGGACAATACGTATCCAGATCGGTGGATAGGACGAGGAGGTCCACAACCGTGGCCTCCTTGGTCTCGAGACTTAAATTCTTTGGACTTTTTTCTCTGGGGTCACCTTAAATCATTAGTTTATACGACTCCCATTGAAAATGTCGATGAACTGAGAAATCGTATTATCGCAGCTTTTCAAACAATTCGAAATACCCCTGGTATTTTAGACCGGACTCGCCAGTCAATACGACGGATGATAGAAGCTTGTATTGCAGCTGGGGGCGGTCATTTTCAACAGTTAGTATAAATTAATTTTGTTTTACTAATTATTTTGTTAATTTATAATAAAAACATTAATTCTGTTAACTTACTATTAAACATTGTACAACATTAGAACTAGTTCTAAATGATAAAAAAATCACTAGTTCTTATGAACTTTTATGATCAAAATAACCCCAGGAATCAACGCTTAAAGTTTGTCGCATATATTGAGAATCATCCTGTATATAGTATGGACTCAATTTAACTTTGTCATTTAATAACTTTAATACATAATGTGTATAAGAACGAGCCTAAGGTTAGGTTATATGTTTTGCCCCTTCTTTAGCACCCATCCGTTTTCTCATAAATAAAAATCACATTGAATACTTCATGCAAAGTAAAGAATCGTGATTATTAATGATTGCATTATTTAAACAGGGTTGCCTGCATGAATAGAAAACCTTTAGATGTTTGGGGATTAGGTACATCTGAAGGACTAGCTCAAACGTTACTGCGCACGAGAACAAAAGAAGAAGTAAAATTTTTAGGATGTAAATGGTAGCTGGAATAAAGCAGGACGTGGAAATATCTTCCGCATAGCCTTACTTAATTAGAATATGTACACTACCAAATGCGATAAATGAAACGCACTTAGTCATTTTTTACAAAGATTTATTTATTATGAAAAAATCTTAGGTATTTTGGTATTTTTGTTATTTATGGTTTAGATGAATTGTATATTGAACTACCTGATACTAAAATTAATATGTACGGGTCATAGGGGTTATGTATTTTTATAAATATATTTTTTATGTTGTTTTATTTAACGAAATCTTTAAATTCTGTGTTAGTGCGGTGGCGTACTAGACACTCCAGCTACTTAATTTCTTAAGAGACACCGCACTATAGCAGGGTTTATAAAGTATTTCATTTGTACTGATTTTACAATGATGCTGTAAGTTAAAAGAGGTAATTAAATATATTTTGGTGAATAGATTAAATTGTCCATGTTTATATATTCCCGAGAAACGCCATTTGATGAAGAATCAACAATTAATAAGAGGTAAATTTGCTAGCGCTTGAAACTACTACCGCTTATGCAGTTAATGGAAGAAACTAAGGAATAGCAATAATGAAAAAAACTAAATAATGGTGACCTACTTAAAGATGAGCATATTTACGTCGCATGTGGACTCCATAGCAAACACCCTTTCTTACATCAAAAACAAGTCGAAGTAGTAGATGTTGCAACGTTTGCGCAACGTATTCGATGTCCATCAGAAATTACCCAAACTTTTTTTTTATAAATTTCGTAAAAGTTTTCGATTTTCATTAGTTGTTGAATACATGAAACTGTTGTATTTTTAGACACCGTTTGTTAGTGCGCATCTTAAATTATACTTCGTATTGAACATAGAAATTCAGTTTTAGTGGCGTTTACTACACCATGTTTCGTGTTTTTATACAGAATGAAAAATGGTCGCTTCGACCATTGATTCGAATACGTAGGGTAGGCAAGCATGCAAACCATCAGCACGGATATCACAAACTTCTACAAGAGCTGCAAAAGTGTCTGTAGTTTAGTATAATAAACACCTATGCTCCTTTTGTAGCATTAAATTTTTCTATAACAAAGTTACTGTTCAAGTAACGAGCCTCGCTATGAAAGAACATCATGCACGTCAGTTGATGAAAACAACACACAGTAAATGCACAATGCATCCTTGATTTTCTTGGAATATGGCAGCATGTTGATCTTTAGTAAAGTCTTAACTTGAAGTTGGGGATCAAGAATTTATTTAAACTTCCACTTTTTGAGATCAGTTTTTCGTTTTGACTAAATAGGGCATTGGGGAGGAGGGCAAACGTCCCACTTAGCTACGCCTATGGGCTATACTTTATCTCTGGCCTATGGCCCCCTGTATTTCAAATTTCTATTTAGGCAATACAAATTAATTTGACGATTACAGTTGCACTTTAACCATAGATATTTATATAAGGTGAAGAAACATAATTATTTTCTAACAGAAGTTTTAAGTATATAAATAAAATATTTATTAGGTATATAAAATTTATTTAAAAATGGATTGTGGGATTATAATTCCTATATTGATGTGGAAGTATACCAATTGGACACCCTTCATAGATTGAGGTGTCTAAAAAGTACAAGAAAATAAAAAAAAGTAAAGTTTTTTTAGCAATATACCTTCAATCTTCCTCCACCTGCTGCCAGAAGAAGCTGGCTTGGTTTCTTTCTCTGGAACAGCATTTAAATCCTCAAGTATATCTACTCCTACAATATTTTTCACATTTTCGATCGTCATTGGTGTATAAGCAGATGAGAGTTTCATATTGGTATTGAAATATTGAAAAAGCACATTGTCGATATCCCTAACCACATCATTTTTATAGCTACACAAAATCATTAAACTGAAAGTATATGCATAAATTACTATATCTGCTATTGATTTTAACAAAGGGGAGAGGACACTTGCCTTGGGACATAATTTCTAAGAAATGGATGCGGATTTTGCAAAACTACGTCGCAGAAATCTTTTAATTCCATTATAAATCCATCACTAGGCTCTAGTAAAGTCATAGCATATGGAAGATCATTTTCAAATTCATCATTCTGAAAGAACAAAATTCTAGTTTAGTTTCTCTTCAAATTTTGGTCTTACAAATAGCTTTGCTCAAACAAGTTGATGACCATAGCAAATTTGTAATTAGTGGATATGTCCAGTTTCCAATCAACTAGAAATCCAACTTTAATATATTATAGAATGTAATTTTGCTGCTGTATCACTTTGAAAGTATATTTTATTTATATTTCCTTTTATTTAGCATGTTGCCATAAGTAAAAAAGTATACAAGAAATTGAATATATTACATGTAACAGCCACGTCTCAATGAATTTAACCTAACCGCTAAAAATGTAAAATTTGTGAATATTCTATTTCGTCTAATTTTGAGATGACTTTTGCATTAATTTAATTCAAATTATATACCTGAGGGAGGCATATCTTGCTGAAACTGGTAGCGAAGCATTGATTAACCAAGTTTAATTAGGAAGTACTTATTTTACCCTTTAAAATATTCTATTTATTTACAAAATTAACAATTTCTTGAAAATCTTATTTTTATGTAAAATGTAGTTCACATTTTTAATTAAGATTTAAAATAGAAATATGTAGAGGCAAAACAAAATATTCTGATGCAATTGCACGCAACGTGACTTTTTTTGACTCTTCTATTTTGGTAAACCGCAAGATGCATATGTTTAACTGAATTTTGGTGCGAAAGTCTCAAATTAATCTAACCGTTGCTGATTGAATAGCAACCAGTCAGCGCTTCATTATGTACAATCAACTGTTTACTGTTTATTAGAGTTGAAATTCTACTCTTATTAGAACACTAATCTTAAAGTGCGTATAGGTCCAACTATTTTTTACCAACCATTTTTTGAACAAAGCTGTTTCTATTTATTTTTAGTTGAGCAACAGGAAAAATACCTTTGATGCAAAATTATCGCCTCTCACTCTTGTATTTACTAATGCATCAAATATTTGTTTTAACCATAAACTTGATATATTCTGAATATGGCAATCTTTATTCTGCATGCAATTGTCATGTAGCTTTTGTATTAAACGTGTAAGTACATTATTTTCTTGCAAATATTGAAGAAGTGGTTTCCATCCTTTTGCATAAGCTACTGGAATAGATTCTAAACCATCTACAAATTAAAAGAAATTGTATTCTTGTATCAAAAGTTTTATTACTACAAAAGTGCATGTAGCAATTACCAGATTCTGGTATAGAAAAGTAGCCTCCTTCAATAATTATTTCTGGTATATTTTCAGTGGTCAACTTATTACCTCTTAATAACTTTCTTAAAATAGTACTTGAACTTGAATTTTTATTTGCTTTCAATTCTTTCAGCATATTAAGTACAGAGCAGTCTAATTTTTCTCCAGCTATCATTGATACTACATACTTGCAATATAAATTTTATCTTTTCATCTACTTTTTCTTTCGTAGGTTCAGTTATAATAAAATCAGTAATTTCTCTATTCTGCATTTCCCAATATTCTCGCCTTAGCCATTCAAAGCAATATTCTATACCTCTTCTCAACATGAACAATGATAAATGTTTTTGTGAATGTGCTAAGTCATGTCGAATGTTAACTAACCATTCCGGCAATTTCTTTTCTTTTGCTACACGGTAAAATGTACCTTGTTGGTCACTATGCGCTGCACAAAGATTTAAAAACCTGGAAAATAGATGTAATAATTAAACAATACAGACTAGTCATTGTTTTACTAATATTGCTATTGGAAATCCAGCTGTCGTAATCTCTTGAAAACAATAACAGATAGGTCAAAGAAATAGGATAAAAGTAGCATTGGCTTGCATTTTTAATTGATATACAGAATATAATTTGTTAGTATTTTTAAGTCTATGACACATTGTTACCTCAAATATAGAACAAAATTACAACATGTAATAACCTTGTAAATATTACCTCATAATAGCTAATCCATAAAAATATGACAATTCTTCTTTGGAAAAAACATTATCGTCTTGCAACATTGCATTTAATATAATAATCGTACCTTCTACACCTGCAAATAATATTGGCATCCTAATTTTCCAAATTTGTAGAATTTTTAAGGCTTTCTCTTTATGAGGTTTTGTACTAGTTTCAGAATATATTAATGAATATACATGCTTCCATTCATGACTATGTAAATAAATAAAATAAATTTTACTATAAATGTAAAACATAATAGTTTCCTTACCTATTGTACCATGGCACTAGAATTTTTCCGCAGTGCTTTTGTGATAATGCCATGTTCCACGTTATTTAATTACTTTAAAAATTGAAAAATTAAATATACACCCGTTAAAATTCCCCACATATGCCGAACATATCGTAGGTTATGCGAGGTTATGTCCAGGTTATGTCACAGTTATATTCTGTGGCACCATTTCGGTGACATTTCTTGAAGAGGTTACAGGCATGGATCATAGCGTTATGTCACAGGGTCACAGATTGTGTTCCATCAGGGAGTGAGGCCAGTTCAATATTTATATTTTTAGTATATCTGCATTTGAAAATCCAATCGAAATCAGTGGATTAAAAATAATGAAATAAATCCTGTAGATATCGATAGAATTGTCTCTGATCACTTCAACGAACAACATTTACAATTCGCGCCATAGTAATATAGCGCGACATTTAAAAACTTAAAAACTATTTATGTTCCATTTTTATATTTAGAAGAGCTTTTTTTAGTTACTCAGTAATCTCAAAGAAAGAATAAGTCGCCCAGGTTTGAGTGAGAGAGAAAATAATGTGTATCACTCTGGTACCACATGAACATGAAATAGTGTTCAACATTTTATGATAGTGAGGGAGTGTGGCGAACTTCTACAACAAGATTACTAATTGAAGATCTAATATTTTATCAATGTGTACAGGATTTAAGGTGTATGAATTTTTCAGTAGATCAATAGCATTGGGCTTGAAATTAGTAGACCTACCAAAAAAGTCAGTGGACCTGGCACTGTTGCAGGTCACGAGAATGTGGGCCGTATGTTGACGTTGACGTTGAACCTACATCTCAACCACTCTCAACTGATCTTAACTAGGGTGTGAACCTGAGGTTCTCGGCACGATCAAACTGCTGGGGGTGGGTGTTTGGAACTAACTTTTGATAAGTTACTCTTCAGGGTTGTTTAATGATCGTCATTTGGGGTCACATGTGGACATGTTTGTGGTCATTTTTTTTGTTTTATTGGGAAAGAATAAAGCCCAATTTATAGATTACCGTCCGCCCGCCCGTCCGTATGCCGTAACCGTAAGCGCAACGACGTTCGCAACGGGCATTTAATAAATTCCGTTACCGTAATGTTTGCCCATGCGCAAATGTGCTTAGATTTGAATTTGAATTTAACAGCTGTTTTTGGCTCTTTACTCCTGCTCCAAGTTTCTTAGTAACAATTGTTAGTAGATTGTCTTATATTTATTGCCGTCACCATACGGCACATACATTACCAATATAACATTATAATATAATACATAAACACAGACACATAATAATAATTATATTTTCTTTTGGTTGAATATCTTTAGATTCTGGAAAAGCCATAGACAAGGATAAATATATAGATAGAGTTTAGAGCTGCGCAGTGTTCAGATCACATGGAGGCCGCCATTTTGATGCATGACAGGGTCGTGAAAAAACAATTTAAACATAAAACAAGGACGTAATGGTAATATTTTAAAATAAAAAAATAAATAAAATGCTCATACTTCCTTTTGACACTAGTATTATACTATATACATACAGGAAATAGTATTTTGTACTGCTAGAAAGACATTACATTGATATTTAATTCATTTTTATTTATTCAAATGTATAAGCTAATACACTTAATACTTGGAATTTGAAGTTTTTAGGTTATTTCATATTTCTTGGGTATAGTAAATACACATTATGTCATATGACATTTCTTTATTGGTGGCTAAACACAAATATAAGTTCGTTTATTTTTTTTTCTTACTAATTCGACTTGCAGTTCTTGCATTTAATTTCACCAAACTATGAAGCCGTATTTTACAATAACACTCAATGATCACTTTTGTTAATAAGATCGGATGTTCTTCAAGGAACTGTCTGCGATATGCTGAAATTACCAATACATATTCTTAATCTCGGATCAGCTGACTATTAATCCATCTAAATAGAATACATGTATGTCTATGTTTTGTGTCAACAGTGCAGAAATACCTTTATTCTTTCATTGCGACAGTGTATATTTATTTTCTCTCAGATTCTTTGCAGCAGACGTTAACTGCAACAAGCACTCTTCACAAAGGAGAATGCAATAAAGTTATACCACATACCCATGACAAGTAGATTATAGTTGGCTCTTGCTGATGGAAACTGATGTTGTCATCAGGGCTACCAATCTACGATGCTTTTACATCCAGTACGCAGCAAGACATTCTACAACATAAACGCTAATTCACATCTAATTATTCACAGTAATAATACCACACACCTCACTAAATGTTCTTGGTTTAGTATTAAGAAATACTTAACTCTTTTAAATATTAAAAAAATGGTCCGACGAAATAAATTATTTACTAACAACGTATTATTCAATAATTTAACTACACTTTAATAAACTACTAATTACTAAACAACTTTAATCGAAATAATATATGAAATGCTTAAATATTACGAAAATATAAACACGAATAACCTCAAAAACAATGGGTTTTATAAACCTCCCAAACAAAATACTACAACAACAGCTGATCTATGCATCAAAATGGCGGTTTCTCCACACAATCCGAAAGTTCGCAATGCGCAATGGTCTAAACTCTTTCTAATAGTTATATTCTTATCTATGGGAAAAGCAGACCGTTGAATCATATCAAGATTATATGTAGATCTACTTTTTTATACTTAAACAATATAAATTTGAATTTTTTAAACTAATTAAATGATAGTCAAGTCACAAAAACGTTTTTAAATAAAAACGAATATACAAAATAATGGATCCTATATGTAAGACGCTTCCTTAAATTCTGACCATCTTTGTAAAAATCAAGTACAAGCCATAAACTGTTAAAAGAAATTTAAAATTTTACGATACATGTTCTGATTGGTCGTACGCAAGCCCGTAACGTAAAGGCCGTTTTACACCTAGCTATTTATTGCGCAATTTAAAATTTAATCCGTGTTATACACGTAACCAGTATAAATTGGCCAATAAATTACGCAATAAATAGCTAGGTGTAAAACGGCCTTAAAATGTTAAAACTTGACCATCCAATGGTACGACGACAAACGTACGTAAAAAGCGATGTATAGCCAAATGCTTATATTTGAAAGTCAATAGCAGCTTACTATCGTGCAAGTGATTATAATTTATAATCAGGATTTGCCAACTACCAATAGGCGAAGAGAATTTCAAAAATACGTAAATTCCATTGGATAGGAAGTAATCGTGATTCTGAATTATTCATTGCACGAACGAATGCAGCTGTGATGCAGATGCACTATAAATATATTATATTATAGGGGACTTTTTCATACCAACTCCGGGCACTTTCAGTCATTCAATTGTTCATGGTAAAAAATTCCTATCCAATATCCGATACCACCTGGCCCACACTCATATCTGCCGGTAAGTGTGCGGTAAGCATCCGTAAGTCACGGCATGTCACAGTTCACAGGTGGTCACAGTGTTAAAACTTATTGGTTGTTCTGGTATATTCTGGGTATATTATATTTTTTTATAAGTAACAAAAATTAATCGACATTTAATAATTGCATAGTTGATTGCGTTGTCCAATGAGAGGTGAATATGGGCAAAAAGAAGAATATGGTTTAAATTTTATTTACCAATCAATTTTTTAAATTTTACGATTTTATAACCAATGAAAAATGAGTACTTTGCGAATGGTATCGTTAGGATTAGGTGCTTGGTTATTATACTTGATGTACTTGAGAAAGAAAAAACATGAAGAGAAGCTGAAAGAATTGGAAGAACAGTCTGAACAGATTTGGTATAAATTTATGTTTGTGACAAATGAAAACTCTGGATGTGTAGAACATTTACGCCAAGAAAGGCCATGCAAAGACAAGTGTTCACATAATTATTTGAGAACTATTAGAAGGCATTTACGATCAGCAAAAGTTAGTATTTCGATGTGTGTTTATCATGTAACATTAGACAGTATCTTTCAAGAACTTGTGCGAGCTCGTGTACATAGAGTGAAAGTTAGAGTTATTGCTGATAGAGAAATGGCTCACCACTCTGCCTCGATTATGAAAAAACTTATCGATAGAGGTAGGATGCTGAAACACTAGTATATTTTTATTGCTATTTGAAATTATGATCTATAGGTTAATTGAAAATAAGTAATTTTTTATTTAAATAATGAAAACAAAAAATATTTAACAGTAACCTGGAGTATTGTATTTTCATGATTTTCTTATTACTGTACATTTCCTTTAATATGTCTAAGCAATTTTTGCGCGTGTCCCACAAGACCTATATAGTATTATTTTATGAATATGACAAGAAAGATGTTCTTTTACATAGCAGTAACCATATAGTTAGTTTGCTATTACAGGAATTCCAGTGAAAATACAACTGGATCAATCTAGTCTAATGCACCACAAGTTTTTTTTGATTGACGAGAACACACCTACTGAAGAAGTCTGGTTTGGTTCTTTGAATTTAACTACCCAAGGAATGACTACAAATTGGGATAATATGATATATACAAATAATCCCCTAATAATATCAAAATTGTCAAAATGTTTTAATATGTTATGGGAATCGTTTGACAGAATGTAAATCATGTTATCATTCAAATAAGTGAAGTGGGTAAATGAATCAATTCCTATTGCAATGGGAAATATGAGAATGTAATTGTACCTGAAGTTTTTTAAACAAGTATATTTTTATATCAGCTTATGAGTTTTTTTTCATCACTTATTGTTATTTTGTGTCTGTATTTAAATAAAGATCTTTTGACGATCTAATGCTAAAGTTTTATTTCTTCTTAGTTAGGTATATACAAAACTTAATATTAAAGGATAACTTTTTCCTGGACTTCTGTTAGTAATGCATTCATTCTTCTAGATCTAAATCTTGAAGTTCATCATCAAGAGCATCTAAATCTTCATCTACAAATAGATTTTCATTAATTGGAACAGCTGCAGCTTCCTCGCTCAATCCGTTCGTTCGACTTTTATCAGAGGCATTTTGTTTAGATAACAGCCTATCTTGAGAAGCAACTGTACCACTATTATCTGCCTGCAAATTAATTTTATGTAGGCAATAAAATACATACAAAGTAATTTACTTCTCTAGCTTCGGATACAAGTGCGTCTAATGATAGTTCTTTGTACTCCACTGCGTCTTCTTCATCTTCCGCATAGGCATATGAATCAAATGCTTCATCTCCATCTTCCATTTCATTGTCAGCAGCCAGTTCTGGATTAAAACTAAACATTTCCCTGCCTGATAAACCAACTTGCCTGCCAGCTTTGTAGTCATTCCGTTTTTTTTCTTCTTCTTTAAGAGCAGTGTCTTCCTTTTCCTATAGAAAAGAAATGTATGTAAAAAAAAATAGAGAAAGATAGTGTAAGGAAATGCGTTTACTTGGATTTTACGTTTCTTCCACGCAATAAAAGTTTCCAAAGTAACTTTGGTCTGTTTATCACCTAATGCAGCTCTTTCCTTTTCAATTAAATCTTCTAATGATATATCATTCTTCTTATCATCCTTCTTTTTATCCTTTTTGAGCACAAATCCTGGTGGTAAGGCATGTCGATATATGCAATTTTCTCCAGATGGGCACTGCCAAAACCAGCCATACTTCGATTTTTCAACTGCTTCCAAAAAGTGCTTACAAATCTAAATTCAAAATAATTTTTTATTTTTAATAAAATACTTTTTTTTTACCATACAATATCCGTGGTTGGCATTTTTTTATCTTTTCCATGTTTTTTCTCAATCACTTCCTGTAATTTAGCTTCGTCCCAGTCTTCCATTGTTTCTTCGGGATCACCAGGATCACGCATATCCACATATAAAGACCTTTTTTCCGCTTTACGTTCGATAGATAAGTCATGAGAAAATTTGCATTTATCACCCTTAGTACATTGACCTTGTTTAAAAAAAGCACATACAATGGATTTTGGATCAGCACCTGTAAATTGTTGGTTTTATAAGTTGCAGCATTTATTTGCAATATTTTGTATATTTAGACTTTTAGATAATGTTACTACATTTATGTAAGTAGAAAAATGTATTATTAACATTTATTGGAGAATATTAATAAAACAAACTACTTAAAACAAAAGTTCATATCATGAAATATCCATGATTGCTTCTGATCTTTTGTAAGGCACGACTGATAGAATGTTGCTAGCTTACGGTATCAACCAGCCTGCTGATTATGTTTACTTTTTTATAAGATTAATTCAACAAATATGTTATAGTCATTCAAATTAACAGGAATTATTAATAACATGTGTGAATGTTATAAAAGCAGTCATTATTATGCTTTGAAAGTACAAGGTGTTTTGCAACATACTTTAATGTTAATTTAATAGCAATAAGCTTACTTTAATTAGCTAATTAACTAATTTTAGTTCACCATCAATTAAACTTTACAGAGAACAAAAAATACATTTTCAACATTCAAGTCTACTTTTTCAATCTTCTGGGTTTGCACTGGTTTAAATAGTTTGTGCTAATTCTTTCTGTTCCTTCAATTTTTTATCTTTTTCTAATTTTTTAGGGTCTTCTTTGATTGGATGCTGACNCAAGATTTCGTCGTAATGAAGGTACCTTTCCTACAAAGCAGGTACCTATATTAGAAAGCGTAGTATCATTATCGAGAACACAGAAATTAATGTCTTAGCCTACTTTGAAGGTCATTTGGAGCATGGTATTCTATAAAAACGAAAAGCACGGACTTTTTGATTCGCCCCCGTACATAGGGTTACAAGCGGTTCCCCTAGTCCCACGCCAGTGGGTGATAAAAATAAAAAAGAACATAAAAATTAGTTTAAAGCGATTTGACTGTATTAAGAAACGAAAATAGAAGTCCATTACAATATGTACGTAGTAACCGCATTGGCATTTTACACCTCACTCACTTCGAACGAAATTTCTTTATTGTTATCATTCAAGAAAGTGGGTTAAATGTGTGTAGGTGAACTATGCGATTCCTTAAAAAAAATGTGATGGGTATATTCCGTCTGAAGTAAACAACATACACCCACCTTAATCAAATTCTAAAAAATTGTATGAAACATTACCACATTCTTCAACCTGCCAAAATTAATATTATTTCCCAGATTCAATGAAAGAAATTCTAGGAAAGATGAATTGGACTTCAAAAATAATTCAGTTAGTTTCATTTTCAATAAAAAACATTTATGTACGTATCAAAACTGACGAATTGAGTTTAATTTACTACGTTCAGCAATGAAAATAAAATAAAAGCAACAGTTAAAACATAATAAAGCTCTCACTTGGCGTTTGAATTTTAAACAAGGGAAACATTATTCGCTGAGCTTTTGTTCACCAAAGTGATAAGTCTTTAAATAAGTGAATGGCTGGTATTAAATTTGCTTCCCTATGAATAAGCAACCTATTCTGGAACAAAATTTCCCCGTATTCACGCATAAAGGATTTGTTACTATTAATAAAGTTCAGGTTTCAGAACTGTCCAATGTAAAAATATATTTCCACCATCCAGAATAATTAATGGCGCCGAAAAACTCATTCGTATTGTACAGCGTGTTTTATAAGAGCGGAAATACAAAATATGTGGCGCCTTTGCTTGCTGTTATAAATATAGCAGACGTATTTTTGGACTTACCCGTTTTTTCATGGTGAATTTATAACAAAATCACAACTCAGTTAGAGCATAGCCAATACATCTATTAGTAGAGAATTAGCAATTATTATTGTTGACCTTTTTTTCTGAACGACTAATCTTGCATGACATGAACGGCAATGTGATAAGAAAATCTTAATGGGGACTAGAATTGATTACATGAAGGCGGCAAGGGAAACGCGATACTGTAGATAGTCGATAATTTCCGAGTTTTCAAATCAAGGTTATTACTTCTGTTTTATTTATTATGAGAACCGTTACTGTCGCCCGTGTTTAGTTTTAATAATTTATTTGGATCAATATCGACTCTTAAAACCCGCAGTTGATTTCGCAATACCACGAGTACATCAAAAGCTTCTAATAATATATATTAAAAGATTAAGATACCTAAAACTACTAAATACATCACAATTCAGATTGCGAAAATAAGAGTATAAAAGCTAAAATACTATTTGCTATTTGAAGTGAATACTGTTTTGCTTTTTAAAAATAAACTAGGTAGTCCAAAATGAGCATCGAAAAACAGAAGAACTTCAGAAGTCTCTACGAAAATATAGAATAACAATAGTAGTATAAGTTATATTTTAAGGATACACAAAACCAAACAACAACATACCACAACTCTATCCTTGCGAATTTCGACTTGCCGTTCTCAATTACAAACGTATTTCCGTGTTTAAATTATATTTTGAGTAGGTATATCCCACTAATTTTGTTTATTGTGTGAACTGAGCATTCTTACACAACAGATGTCAAGGTAAGAACTGTAGATTTCTTTATTACACTTAAGCTTTCCCGCATCGAAACCTACAAAAAAAATCACACGTGTGCACACATAAGAGATGGATATTTAAGCAAATCGCACATCATGCATTCAATTTAGTATTTTGAAATGAGATTTCGAAATATAGATACATACGCAAACATATAACAATCTTTTCAATTGGTGCTTCCGCAAAAATATTTTCTATGCGTGTTTCATTTGTATTTTCCACAGTGACTACATTAAAAAAAAAATAAAGTGACAGCTCATTTAAAATTCATTGACCAAAAATATTTAGTAGTGCTTCAGACACCTCATTGATAACTAGAGTGCATGGTCAGACGTGTCTGCTTATACGGACCGCACTCGCGTTTAGGCATAGTATACCTTCACGGCAGTAAAATCACGCCCTCGAATTGGTGTGTCTAGTATCTAGTATCGGTGTTAGTCGAGTCTTAATGTGATATAGTACAATTTTCCGTTAACGTTTTACGCATTGTAATATTACATTTACAATGCGTAAAACGGAAAATTGTAGTATCTCGCATCAAGACTCGATTAACACTGATACTAAATACTAGACACACGAGTCGGAGGGAGTAATTTTACTGCCTTGAAGGTACACGCCATAGGTTTTACGCATTGTAAATGTAATACAATGTCGGACGTAGGAAATCCCAGAAAACGACCGTTGTTTCATAATGTAGAAAAATATATCGGTGCATTCCAGGATTTACATTATGGTGGTGCCAAAATAGTTTGTACAGTGTGCGATAAACAGTTATTGTGCTGGCACAAATCGGACTACCAATGGTAGTGCATCTGATCAGTTATCTAGCTATAAAGATTATTTTAATTATGCGTATTATGTTACATCCGTAGATGATGAACGGTGAACGGTCTTTTTTTCAAAATATAAGCATGTTTATCAGCGCGACGAACGTGGTTTAGTGAGAAAAATCTTGAAACACATCATGCTACAAACTTTTCAGCAATCCTATACCATTCCTGGTACTTAAATAAGGTAAGAAGCTTATATATAATATTTATAGTTAAATAAATAAACAATTTTGCTCTTTCCGACACTGTATTGTATACTTGTGTTAAACGTTAATGTCACATATACGAAACTTAGTATTTACCTGGCGCGGAGACGAAAGTTGACCACTCTATTGATAACAAAGTTAAAAGCAATCAAAACCGATCTGCTAATATTCAAAATACAGCTGAAAATATCACAATTGTTACGGAAAATAGTGTTACTACAAATGTAGTGAAAACGTTAATAATAGAGTAATATTTCAAGGCTGAGAAGCTCGTAAAGAATATTTATGAACGAAGCAAATATAGGAAGGCAGCTGGCATTTGCAACGCAGCATGAAAAGTTTCCGCTACATAATCTTGGAAAACAATAAACTTTTTTAATTCGAAGGAGAAAAGGAAAATTCATTTTCTGCTCTGAAACATGTGTAGAAAGATCTAATATTTTTGACATGTGCGGAACTACAGCATACCTATAAACAGCTATTAGCATTATTAAATTTATTAAATAAAAAAATGAACAAATATTTCAACACAGTTACTACTACATACCATAGGGCCCAAATTCTCTTGATTTAGTTTTTAATCTTTACTAAAATTTTGTCGGTTTTTTAAGAATATAAATTTATAAAATGGGTAATTTTCAGTGTTGCCACTGGGTTAAATTTATTTATAACAGAATGTTGTTAAAAAGGTAATAGATTCCTAGAAAAGATAATAGATTGGCCTAAGAAACGAACCAACTGCAATTGAAATAAGAAAAAGTTTTTTGAAGTTCAAGATCATTCAGCTTCTGGTTTATATAACAAAATATTCACTTTTCTGGAAAAAAATAACAACATAAAATTAAGCAAATTTAGAAGACAAGGATATGATGGAGCATACCATGAAGTCTAGACTCTTGTTAAAAAAAGATCAATCTAATGCTGTGTATATTCATTGTGTATCCCATAATATAAATTCAGTTATTAATGATATTTAAATTATGTAAGTATCTATAGGTAATTATTTTTAAAATAAAATTAAGTACATTAAGTAAAAAAAAAACATGTTAACATAACCATAATTATTAATAAAATAAAGTTGTTTTATCCTTTCATTATATGAAGCAAAGAAATAGACGTTATTCCATAAAGTTACAAAGGATCTGCTCCGATAAGCCATTGAAAAGTGCCCCTAAAGCTATCGGACTGAAATTAAAGCCAATAAGTACCACTGTCACACATACTGTAAATACCAAAAATTAGCTCAATCGATGTCACCCCATTCGAGATATTAGCATAAGGGTGGAAAAATTCAATATTTTTTTTTTCTCAGGAATTACTTAAGCTATCACGTTCAAAAAAAATAGGTAAGTAAACACTGATTATGATATTCTATAAAAAATCAAGAACTAATTCCCTCCACTCAGTTCAAAGTTATTATTATTTTCCCCTTTTTAGGGGTGGCTTTTTTGAGTTTGGTTCAAGGTGTCAACTTGGGTTTTTGTTATATTAGACCCTGTGCATTTAGTTTTATTATATGATTTTTTCAGTTTTTTCTGTGTGGTAGAACATGTAAATAAAAAATAAAATCTCTTTGAATGATTTTAGTACGAGCAATTTGTTATTGGTTATTTTAGGGTTAAACTAATTATTCATCGATTCAGGATTATTTGTATAAATATTTCAGCCCTATTAGTTATGAAAGCCCGAAATATACAAAAGCATATTGTAACAATAAAATAATATTTAATTCCGTACACGCAGTTCAAGTTATTATTATTTTCCCATTTTGAGGGGTGATTTTCTTGAGTTGGGTTTAAGGTGCCAATTTGACTTTTTATTATATGTAGATGAGTGTATAATTATATTTGGGTTTATTATATATTTCCTCAGTTCTTTCAATGGAGTACTACAAATAAAAATAAAACCTGTTTGATCTTAGCAGCAGCATGGGTTATTGATTATTTTAAGGATAAAATTCAAATTATTCATCGATCGGATTCAGGATTATTTATATGTACATTTTAGCTCTAGTATCTATAAAGCATCGACATACAAAAGAATATTGTAAACATAAAATAATATTTAATTCCGCACACGCTGTTTGAAGTTATTTTCTCCTTTGGGGATGTTTTTTCAAGTTGGATTTAACAATTCGACTTGATTTTTTGTTACCTATAAATCTATGCGTTTTGGTACAATATATATGTTTTTATATGATATAACAATTACATAAATCAATCAAATCTCTGTTAGATATTTATTGTTCTAGTAACAACATAATTCTATCCACATTTGTTATTGCACAAGCTGTGTATTTATAGTTGTTATGATTTTCTTAATGTTAAACAGAATCGCTATTCGTATTTTACTTTTGTTCTTACTGCTAAATAGATATATACATTTATTATATGTATTTCTTTAATCAATGTTTGAGACGTGCATAATTTGTTTTAATATGAAAGTTATTTGATTGTGAGAGTTTGGAGCCTGTTGTATAATGTAATTTATTTATGTAGAATAAACAGCAGTGCTGTAGAAAGTAAGTTAAAATATGTTCTCATATAAGTGTATTAATCGCGGTGGTTTACTAATAAAAATATCGGAAGAAAAAACTTAAACAAATAAATAAACGATGAAGATGGTAGAAATACTTATTTGGAGCTATTCATTCTTCCCAGGAGAACCAGTGAAGTTGCAAATCAAGATCATACTTCTCAGTTCATATGACATCACTTGTAAAGAATTATTTAGGAAGAAAGTATATAGTAACCCAAATGCAGGCATTACTATACAGCAAAAGTCAAGTTGGAACCTTAAATTCAAAAACTTCCCCCAAAGAGAACTTTGAACTTCATGTACGGAGCTAAATGTTACTTTATATTGATTGAATACATATATATTAATAACAAATGTAACAACAGATAATATATTATATAATAATATATTACTTATTATTATTTATTCTTACAGAATTTTTTTATAGCTCAGTGCTTTCATAACTACTAGGACTGAAATGTACAACATATAAATAATCCTGAACCGCTCTAAGATTTTCCTGTTTTATTTGCATGTTCTACCACACATAGAGAGAACTTAAAAAATATATAATGAACCCAACACATACATTACTACATAACAAAAAATCAGATTGACACATTAAAGTCTATTCAAAAAAAACCGCCTTCAAAAAGGGAAAATAACAATATTTCAACTGCGTGTACGGAAATAAATATTATTTTGTTGTTGTAATTTTCTTTTTTATATTTCGATACTTTTATAACTACTAGGGCTGAAACATACATACAGATAATCCTGAAATTGATGCATGAACAATTGTTTAACCCTAAAATAAACAATTGTTCTTACTAAGATCATTCAAAGAGATTTTAATTTTATTTACATGTTCTACACACAGAAAAAACTGAAAAAAAAACATATAATAAACCTAAGTACATACGATCTAATATAAAAAAGCCAAGTTGGCACCTTGAACCAAACTCAGAAAAACCCCCCTAAAAAGGGGAAATAATAATAACTTTGAACTGAGTAGAGGGAATTAGTTCTTGATTTTTTATAGAATGCCCATAATCAGTGTTTACCTACATATTTTTTTTTGAACGTGATAGCTTAAGTAATTTCTGAGAAAAAAATATTGAATTTTTCCACCCTTATGCTAATATCTCGAATTGGGTGACATCGATTAAGCTAATTTTGGTATTTACAGTATGTGTGACAGTGGTATCCATTGGCTTTAATTTCAGCCGATAGCTTTAGGGGCACTTTTCAATGGCTTATCGGAGCAGAGCTTTGTAAAACGTCCGTAATAACATTTCTTGTAACTCTTGGAAAGAATATTTTTTTTGAATTAGTGCATATTTAAATGACAAAGAAGTCTCTTTTTTATGGGAACGCCTCATGAAGGAATAATCATTTCTGCCAATGTATAATTTACAATGTAATAGAATTATACAAACGCTGAGAAAAACAATAATGAACCACAAACCTTAACCCGGAATAAAGTAATTATTTTATAGTGATTTTGATGATAAATTAAGTAATACATTACTAAAAGATTTTGAACAAAGGTTTTTAATATATGTATTTCTGTGGCGTAGTATGGTTTTAATATTATATTTGAGGGTCAAATGCTTGTGTTTTGATGAGAATAAGCGGGCACACAGGGGCGAAGGTCCTTTTGTAAGATAGAATTTTATACTGGAGTCCATGATTTTTCTGAAGTCTTTCGTAAGAACAGAGTGGCATTTTTTGTCAGGATTAATTTTGAAAGTGAACTCCCAAAGGAGATTATGTGTTTATTGTTGTGTATTAAAAATTATATTGATTTGTCAACTAAGATGTCGTGTAAAAAAATGAATAATAATTAGAATCGGGGCAGAATGTTGTAATTGGTAACGGTAATGTATCAGTATATACCATTTTGTTTAGAAAACTATATTCAGTTGATTCAACATCTTAAATAAGAATCATTTTCTCAGGAAATTTAGAACATCGTCATTTTCCTTAATAGGTATACAAATAAAAGTGCTTTTATCTTAAAATTAGTAATTTAAAGAGTTACAAGTTTAACAGCAATAGAATTACATTTTAATGTAATTGAGAAGGATCAACTCCACGACTAACGATTGCGTGGTTCACGACTTATTATAAAACAACTTTACGTGTGAAAACACACCTTTCTTATTTCTCCAACTGTACACTTCTTTCTGAATTTATCCAAGTTCTTGACCTTTCCTAGTTACGTCGCTATTTACTTATTTTGTATAACGTCACGTTTAACCTTGAATTTGTTTTTTTTGTAACGTACCGCTTATTTGTGACCTTTTTCAAAATTCTTAAATTGTCAAATTTTAACATATATTTAGATGCTTTGATAACGTAAATTTCATTAAACTCCGTTCATAATTAGCTCCGAATTTATTCATTTTTGTTAATTGTTGCACCTTTTTTTGGTGCGTGCTGTACTTGAAACGTTGAATTTCGCATAATCTCGCACATCTGCATGTTGTTTATCTTCATACTCGAATCCTATTGGCCACTTAATGGCATACGCGGGAATAGATTTCTCTACCCTTCGGAACTTCACTTAGACGCTAGCCGCTAAGAGTGCCGACCTAAGAGTCTATAGGCGACGCCCTGTTGCAACCCTTTCGACCTAATTTACCCGTTTGGTAACCCCTGTGGGGGATCTCCGGTCGTAAAGAATCTACTCCTTGGAAGCCGTTTGAGTTCCTGTGTTTGGACTACGAAGCCTTCTTTTTTGGAGCCCGCCGACGCGGATTTTGCAAGCCACGCCGCCCTACGTCGTCCCTGGACCCGGACCTCCTTTCGACATCTTTCTACGCTTCTATTTCTTCTATTTCTACCCGCCCTGGTGGTGACTATCAACCCCTCGTGCATTGTTTGTGTTACATGTAAGTTAATTTTAAGAGTTATTTGCTGTTATTTGTAGTAACGAACTACCATTGATATATTATAATTTAACGTAGTTTTTTGTGTTATTTATATTTCGTCTTTGATATCATAATTCAATTTACTTAATTTTTTTTTTTCTTTTCTTTTAATCTAGTCTTTGCGGTCATTGTCAAATTTAATGTAACTTGTGAAATCATTTTGTTGAAGTGTTGCTTTATTTTTTTTCACATTAAACCAATGGTAGGTGTAGTCATTTGCATGCTCGATCGAGTACGTAGATTTGATGTTATTGTTTCTTAATATTTTTACCATTTTGTTGAATAATAACCCGGCACTCCCACCAGTTCATGTCAATATATAACAGCTAATAGATTATCTGTGCGTTTATTTAATTACTTTAATTTAACCGACCCTGGCGCACTAGTTTGTTTTTCTTGTCATTTAAATAACATTTTCATTTAAATTTAACTATTTAACAACATATTAAAAGAATTCCGCAAGTACCAATCCCTTGTTTCCCGACTGGTAAATAGCCATTCTGGGCTGTGGTCACTTACCGGGCGACAGCGTCGGGCTAGTGAAGGCAACACCTGTTAACCCAGTGGCGCTCACTCCGACATCTCTCCGGCGCCTCCCTGGCCGAACCGACTCCGATAGTCGCAGCGTGGGAAATAAATAAATAATAAACCGTTGTTTTATTTATCCTTCTTTCCCATCCTGTGGTACTTTGCGATCATTTATTTTATTTTATCCAATAATCTTTTATAAACAATATTAACTTTTCATATTATTTAACCTAGTCTCATGCTCTGGAAAATTGCTACTATTTATTACGCCCTGAGATTTACCTGTAGCAAATTGGGCCCAACGTAATTTTTAACACTTGTAAATTTAAACTTTTAAATTTTAATATTTGTAAATTTAACTTTTCAAAAAAAAAAAAAAAAAAAAAAATTTTAATATTTGTATTTGCGAACTTTGTATGAACTTTTATTTTGCGGTGGGGAGTGACACGCTGCGCGTTTTCAATTTATTATTGTATTCTTGTTTATATTTGTTTATGTTATTGTAAGTAAGGCATATTTTGGTATATTGTAAACTTATATTTGTCACCATGGCTTTACAATTTGATATACACCACCTCCGTAAAGACGAACTTATTATGAGGCAAAATTCCGTGGGCTATCCTCGAATGAATCTCAAACTGTAGACGAGCTTCGAAAATGTTTGCGTCCCCTCATTCGCTTAGAGAAGCAGAATAGTTCTTTTTCTTACCCCGAATTTAAAATAACCATCTCAGATGAATTAGAATTAATTGAAGGGAAATTTTCTGAATTAGAGACTTTAATATCAGATTGTGCGGCAAATCCTAGTAAACCCTCCTATGCTGTTCGCAGCCGTCTTTACCATTACTTGAATAGAGTAAATAGAATTCCTGTTACCACTTTAACAACGGAACAATCGAAACAACGTTCTATGCTATTAGGGAATTTCCTTGGTTATTAGATTCTTTAGACCCTGTAGACATGTCAACTGAAGAAATAAAAGTAACTTCACCCTCAATAGTACCTCAAGTTTCTGCATCTGTTTCCCCAAAATCTGTCTACCCTGTATTTAAGTGGGATTTGAAATTTAGTGGAGAACCCAAAGGTATTTCATTGCACAACTTTCTGGAACGCGTTGACGAATTGAAAACAGCCCGTGGTATTTCTGATACCTTACTTTTTGAATCGGCGATTGACTTATTTGAAGGAAAAGCTCTTATGTGGTTTAGGTCAAATAAGCACCGTGTTTCTGATTGGGAAAGCCTTTCTATACTTCTCCGACGACATTTCGAACCACCGGAATACAGACTCGTTTATACCAGGACATTCTAGCTCGTACCCAAGATCAGACGGAATCTTTTGTGGATTACTATTCGTGTATGTGCTCTATGTTTCGGCGTTATGGAGGAATGCCTGAAGACGTTCAGTTAAACATTATTATAGGGAACCTAGCCCCATTTTATACCATGAATTTACCCTCTGTTTCTAATCTGGCCGAATTAGAAGATGAATGTCTTAAATTAGAGAGAAAGAAATTTAAAGTCGATCATTATAAACCACCTTGTCGTAAACGAAACACTTTTGTTGAGCCTGACTTTGCTTTTGTAGCAGCAAGTGCATCTTCTACCCGCGAGAATAGTCGAGATAGTTCCCTCAACGACCGAACTTCGATGTTTTAATTGTGGTGATATGGGCCACCGATTCAGTTCTTGCTCTCGTCCCTTGAAACATTTCTGTTATAAATGTGGACACCCCGAAGTTTCGGTTCGGAATTGCCCGAAATGTTCAAAAAAACTCGAATCTAAGGCGTTAGTTGGTCGTAAACGTCCTTATGAGTTTTAAATTCGACCGAAAATCCCAAATTTGACAATAGAATGTTATTAGATTACGTTATATCTCGAGTGTCAGGAGATCAAAGACCCTATCTTGAAGTCACCGTGCTAGATTATCCTCTTATTGGTTTATTAGATTCTGGCGCTTCACGAACACTGGTTGGACCTCGAGGATATGAAATTTTATCACAACTCGGACTAAAGTTAATATCTTACACTATCGAATGTACTGTGGCTAGCGGAGATAAATGTATGAGCCTTGGTTACATCTCTGTACCCTTCCGTTTGGAAAAGAAAGTTAGATTAGTCGACGTTCTAGTTCTTCCGGACATTCCGCACACATTAATCCTCGGCGTAGATTTTTGGTAAAAATGGAAATAATTCCTGATTTGAGACAAAGTATTTGGCATTTTTCTGAAACTAACCCTACTGCGAACATCGACAGTATTTCGAGCAAGAATTCTTTGGACCCGTTCAACAAATGACATTATCACGACTAGTAGACGAACAAAGTCGTAATGTGACTTTATTAGCCGTACTCACCTCGTTGCTCATGAAATCGAACTTTTACCTGGACACGTCCCATCAAACAACGTTACTATCCGGTATCCCCGATCAAACAAGAAGTAATCGAGAGTGAAATTCAGAAATGTTGAAGGCGGTATCATTGAACCTTGTAAGAGTCCCTGGGCTTCCTGTTTGCCTAGTTCAGAAGAAATCAGATAATAGTTACCGATTTTGCGTCGATTATAGGAAGTTGAATGCGGTTACTCGCAAAGATTCGTATCCGTTACCCTATATTTTCTCTATATTGGACAAGCTTCGAGACGCTAAATATTTGAGCTCACTTGACATCAAGAGCGCGTACTGGCAAATACCTATAGCCGAAAATTCTAAAGACTGTACTGCTTTCTGTGTACCCCAAGGATTATACCGATTTAATGTCATGCCGTTGGTTTAACCAACGCACCTGCAACCTGGCAGCGGTTAATTGATTCTATCTTAGGTGCAGATTTACAGCCCTCTGTTTTGGTGTATTTGGATGATATTGTTATTATTTCAAAGGACTTTCAATCTCACTTAGACACCCTAAACGAAGTATTTAAACGACTTCGAGACGCTGGATTAACCGTGAATTTCGAGAAAAGTCAGTTTTGTAGGCCTCAGTTGAAATATTTGGGTTATATTGTCGACGAATTAGGACTAAGACCTGACCCGGAGAAAGTCCAGGCTATCTTGAACGTACCACCTCCTAAAACGTTCGGAAATACGGAGATTTATTGGCACAGCTTCATGGTATCGACGTTTCGTACCGCAATTTTCAACCGTAATAGCACCACTGTCGAATCTCACACGTAAAAGGTTCCTTGGAATTGGACTCCTGATTGTGAACAAGCTTTCCAACAACTGAAAGAAAATTTAGTATCTGCTCACTTTTAGTATGTCCCGACTTTAAACGTATGTCTCTGTTCAAACCGACGCTTCTGCCTACGGTTTAGGTGCCGTTCTAACACAACAATTTGACGAAGGCGAAAAGTTATATGTTATCTGTCCCGATCATTACATCAAACGAACGAAAGTATAGCGTACCGAGCGAGAATGTTTAGCTGTGATTTGGGCGATCGAAAGTTTGCGTCACTATCTCGAAGGATATCATTTTAGAGTCATTACGGATTGTCATTCTTTATTATGGCTTCATAATCTTAAAGATCCGCATGGACGCTTAGCGCGTTGGTCATTACGTCTACAACCTTATGACTTTGAAATCATACACCGAAAAGGTTCTGAAAACGCCGTTCCCGACTTTCTGTCACGTTCCGTACCTGCTGTAGCAGACGTTGTTGATGTTAACCCCGAAGATCAGACGAACGATCGTTGGCATACAAAATGAAGTACGAAGTTGAACAATTCCCAATCGTTATCCTTTGTGGCGTGTTGAAAATGATAAGCTGTATAAATTTGTCAAACCACGTATCCCGACTTGAACACCGAATTAGAATGGAAATTAGTCCCGTCAAAATCCCAGCGTAAAGACATCATTAAATCTTGTCATGACGACCTACTTGCGGACATACTGGAATTTCAAAAACTGTTGCTAGAGTTATGCAGAAATATTTTTGGCCGAAATTGTCATGTGATGTCGCTAGATACGTCCGTCATTGTAATGTCTGTCTCAGTATTAAACTATGAATCGACCACCTGCTGGACAATATTAAGCAAGACACCTACTGCTACTCGACCTTGGCAAATTATCTGTGCTGATTTAATGGGACCACTTCCACGTTCTAATAAAGGACATTCTTATATCCTAGCCGTGTGCGATGTCTTTAGTAAATCCGCATATTATTTCCCTTACGAACCGCCACGGAGCTAACGTAGCAAAACTCGTCGAAGAGCAGGTCATTCTCATGTTTGGAGCACCTAAACTATCATTGTCGACAACGGAGTACAATTTAAGAGCAACATATTCAAAGATATGGCTAAGAAATACGATTCCGAAATAGCTTTCACCGCATATTACCATCACAAAGTAATCCCACCGAGAGAGTTAATCGAACCATTAAGATCATGTTAACAGCGTACGTAAACGATAACCACCGTACTTGGGATCAGTATCTACCTCAAATCGGTTTCGCTATAAGATCATTTGAACATGAAGTGACTAAATTGACCCCGAATTTCGTAAACTTTGGTCGAGAACTAACCTTGAAAGTAGTGATGAGAATTTTGAGCCCTCTGACGCCGCAACACCTGTAATCAACACCGCACAGCGTAAGTTAGCATTCGCCGAGCTATACCGTGACGTGCGAGAGAGAATCCGAAAAGCGCATGTAAAGAGCGCACACCCGTACAACATGCGACGCCGACCGGAAAAATTCACACTAGGACAACGTGTGTGGCGCAAAAATCCCGTGCTCTCCGACGCTACTAAATACTTTTCCGCTAAACTAGCACCGAAGTATATTGGACCATTTGAAATCGTCGATATAGTATCACCCTGGACGTATGAAATAGTGGATAATCACGGACGAACCTCGATATGGAATATAAAGGATTTGAAGGCACACCCGCCTGAATAATCGCCCTGCTGTTGGGGGCCATAATACCTCAGCCGAGTCCATCTGAGTCACCAGGATACCACCAACTTCTCCAACTGTGACACAACGAATTGACACCCAAAAATGTGACGAATTTTTACGTTCACCCTGCTGTTGGGGCCAGAATACCACAGCCAAGACCGTCTGAGTCGCCAGGATACCACCATCTTTCCCACAGTGACGCAAAGCTATTGAACGATGTCGGCGAAGACTTCTTTTACTCCCGGATTTTACCCTTTTTGTTTAGTTGTTTGAACGTAGGTTCGCTTTTGTGTTAGGTATCTTCTTCTGTTGAACGCAACACTAGCGCTTAGGTGGGGTTGTGACTGAACCAAGTAGGCCATTACCTTTAACCGCCTTTGCGACGTGGACCGTTTAATAGATTGAACTTCTTTTAGCTTCGTTCTAACTTGCGATTATTTTTCCGATTTAGTCGGAGGCTTTTGTTTAACGTTTTTGGACCCTTGTTTTGTTTGGCCAATTCTACCCTTTTTTTTTGTTGTTATTTTATCTCTGGCTCTGCTAGTTTCATTCTTTATCAGAAATTTACACGTAAATTTCTTCTGGTAGAAAAGGGGGGATTGTTACGTGTTGAAAACACCTTTCTTATTTCTCCAACTGTACACTTCTTTCTGAATTTATCCAAGTTCCTTGACCTTCCTAGTTACCGTCGCTATTTACTTATTTTGTATAACGTCACGTTTAACCTTGAATTTGTTTTTTTGTAACGTACCGCTTTATTTGTGACCTTTTTCAAAATTCTTAAATTGTCAAATTTTAACATATATTTAGATGCTTTGATAACGTAAATTTCATTAAACTCCGTTCATAATTAGCTCCGAATTTATTCATTTTTGTTAATTGTTGCACCTTTTTTTTGGTGCGTGCTGTACTTGAAACGTTAGAATTTCGCATAATCTCGCACATCTGCATGTTGTTTATCTTCGATACTCGAATCCTATTGGCCACTTAATGGCATACGCGGGAACTAGATTTCTCTACCCTTCGGAACTTCACTTAGACGCTAGCCCGCTAAGAGTGCCGACCTAAGAGTCTAATAGGCGACGCCCTGTTGCAACCCTTTTCGACCTAATTTACCCGTTTGGTAACCCCTGTGGGGGGATCTCCGGTCGTAAAGAATCTACTCCTTGGAAGCCGTTTGAGTTCCTGTGTTTGGACTACGAAGCCTTCTTTTTTGGAGCCCGCCGACGCGGATTTTGCAAGCCACGCCGCCCTACGTCGTCCCTGGACCCGGACCTCCTTTCGACATCTTTCTACGCTTCTATTTCTTCTATTTCTACCCGCCCCTGGTGGTGACTATCAACCCCTCGTGCATTGTTTGTGTTACATGTAAGTTAATTTTAAGAGTTATTTGCTTGTATATTTGTAGTAACGCACTACCATTGATATATTAATAATTTAACGTAGTTTTTGTGTTATTTATATTTCGTCTTTGATATCATAATTCATTTAACTTAATTCTTTTTTTTCTTTTAATCTAGTCTTTGCGGTCATTGTCAAAATTTAATGTAACTTGTGAAATCATTTTGTTGAATTGTTGCTTTATTTATCTTTTCACATTAAAACCAATGGTAGGTCGTAGTCATTTGCATGCTCGATCGAGTACGTAGATTTGATGTTATTGTTTCTTAATAATTTTACCATTTTGTTGAATAATAACCGGCACTCCACCAGTTCATGTCAATATATAACAGCTAATAGATTATCTGTGCGTTTTATTTAATTACTTTAATTTAACCGACCCTGGCGCACTAGTTTGTTTTTCTTGTCATTTAAATAACATTTTCATTTAAATTTAACTATTTAACAACATATTAAAAGAATTCCGCAAGTACCAATCCCTTGTTTCCCCGACTGGTAAATAGCCATTCTGGGCTGTGGTCAACTTACCGGGCGACAGCGTCGGGCTAGTGAAGGCAACACCTGTTAACCCAGTGGCGCTCACTCCGACATCTCTCCGGCGCCTCCCTGGCCGAACCGACTCCGATAGTCGCAGCGTGGGAAATAAATAAATAATAAACCGTTGTTTTATTCATCCTTCTTTCCCATCCTGTGGTACTTTGCGATCATTTATTTTATTTTATACCAATAATCTTTTATAAACAATATTAACTTTTCACTATTATTTAACCTAGTCTCATGCTCTGGAAAATTGCTACTATTTATTACGCCCTGAGATTTTACCTGTAGCACAACAATAATAGATATCGTTATGGCAGCCAAAAATATTTTCTCAATATTTTCTTGGCATGTAAGTGCACACTAATGTCTATTATCGCCCTTGCGTGCATACTTACAATTTATTCGTAGCCACAGTGAATGGGGAAAAATAACGAAAAATAGTAAACAAAACTTTTAAAAAACTCGACTCAAAACACAACATTTTATTTGTTACCGCATGCTTATATATAAAAGCACATTTATAAACGATAAATGGATAAATACACATTATACAACACTTCAAAGCAATGACAAGAAAATAAACCTACCTGCCTGAAATGGTGTAGGCCTATCCAGGCGCTTTAAATTATCCTATTGTCACATATGCTACTGTAATTAAATTAAATCGGATTTCTAGTTCTTAATTTAGATCTAAGATGCGTGGAGAACTGCATAAATTGTGCGTAAATAACTGCAAAAAACTGATAAAAACGTTCACTCATGGAATGTGGTTTAGTACCATACTGAATACATAATCATTTCAGTGTATTAAAATGGAATATTAAATGGAGAATTTGTTGCTTTAAGTAACGACCATAATACATACAAAAAACGATAACGTAATAATTAAAAAATAATTATAACTACACTCGAACGTACACAACGAATAAATGTAAATATAATAATACAATATATTGAACAATGCATGAGTTGATCCGTGGTTATTGAGTGCAATCAATCACCTATATCAACGGTAGATAAGAGAAGTTCACATCCTCGCAACAAAAAAATCAATGGGCACTCCGCCAGGTGTCAATCTTTTAATGAGGTTATCCGTCCGAAGGATATCTATTGTTAAATTTTAATCTAATGGTGCCTTACCCGAAAATACGCTGTATATTTTTTATATTTTTCCTGTTTTCTCAAAAGCTGTTCGTTGGATTTTATTGAAAATTTGACATTATCTCAACGTAGACTTACTGCACAAGCAGAAAGAATTATGTACACAGATAGATTTACTAAGCAGCAACTTTCAAATAAAAAAAAATCGTTTTGTTTTTCTACTTTGAATTTTTTCAGTATTTAAATTTATTGAAAAACGATGTACCATCTAATAGCAAAATTTTATACCTATAAAAATCTATGTTATTTGGTTTAGCCGATTTCAACAAAATGAATAATTTATCAAAAAAAAAAACAAGATTTTAATACAGGAAAAGTTAAAAAAAGCGGCAAGTCATATTATAACAATATGTACACTGCCGTCCGTGTTATATTTTATCCCCTCTGTATAACTTCAATGCCGCTGTTGTCCCATTCACACAAATCCTTCATTCAATGCATAGTTTACAACGAAGAAAGAGCGTTATACACTCACAGACACGATAAACGGGCACCTTGTCTTTAAGCACAAATTTGCCTAATAACTTTAGAAACTCGGGGGTTTTAAATAAATATTAGGCAGTAATCACTTATTCCTAAATAAATCAAACGACAATATTTGTAATAACCTTCTGTGATTAGTGATTGGTTTCATAAAAACTGTCGTGTATCACATGCCTGGCAGAGGATGTTATTTGCAGGTGCTTCTGGGAACCCCAACAGTAGATGACTGCGAGATGAGTCTTAATGTGAGTGATACTCTAGTTACTTGTAGAGTTGTTTTATCAGTCAAGGAGTTCAGAATTTAAATCTCTGGACAGCTTTGAAGTTTCATGGATTTCCGCACTTCTTGACAAATGCCGATAGACGAATATCCCAAGTCGCACTCTGGCCAAAGACTTAGTTAATAATTGACAAAAGCGGGTAAGGGATGTCAAAGCGATGATATTATTATTACACAACCATCCAAATCCTAATTAAAGTGGCAATATTCTAAATACGTCAACTGTGGGTGGTGGATCTAGAATGTCCAGTTTAATATAAAAGTCTTCCTATTCAAAGATCCGAGGAAAAAGAAAACTTTTGTAGGTACTTTGTCTGAGAAGTTTCAAATTGAACAGCTATTCTCCACGAGTTGGCCATCAAATTATGTTATACTAAAACCAGCATATTCTGCTTCTTCTACAACTTATCTCCGATTACGATCAGACGTTATGTTAGCACTTCCGGTCTTCCGGTCTAACAAAAAAAAATACAAAAATTTTTTTTTTATCCATATTATTTAACACAACTTTAAAATTTCTATTGTAAACGCTATACACAGTATGTAATTTTGAATTTAGTATCGTGGGGCATATGTAGCACATTCAGAAAACTGGCACTGTAAAATTTAACACGGTGTTCAAAAGTGTCCAAAAAGTATCTATTTAAAAAGTCAAGAATAAAAGTATTGTGTTAACTCACAAAAAAAACCATACCCTATATACTTGAAGCGGCGACGTTCAATACTAATGGCACCCACGAATATGAATATTTTCAAAACGTACATATAAAAATACATATTATGTATTATCGTAATCGCATTTTCCTATAACTTGTCATAACATATATAAGGCATCAAGATTGAATAACCACTTAATCACATTTACTGAAAGCTGCTACCAGAGTAAAGTATATCTGAAGAAAATACTTCTCCACGGTACGTTATTATTCCATTTTCACGTCGAACAACTTTCTCCTAAGTAAAATGCTAAAATATTAACGCCTTCCATCAAATTTTACAGCAAGACTCTGTGAGTGCGTCGAAATATAAAAACGTACACAAGCACGCCGTCTGCGGAGAATATCAAACAATATCAAACTGTACACTAAATAAAACGAAATGCGGTGTAGTATACCTCATACATGATTAATTTGAAGTGGTCGAGTGTGTGATTGCTAGTCTGATTGTCCATATAGCAGAACGAATAAAACCGCGAAAACAATTCGCCTATAATAAAACATAATAAAATTGGTAGAGGGAACGCAAGGTGGAGTGTATTTCATAAAACAAAATAATATTGAATATTTAAGTAATTGTAAAAGAAATATTCAAGGTTTGTTCGAACATGCAGCTCGCGAACGGTTCACGATCATATGAACCAATCAGACAACGCATTTCAGTTCGCGAGAACTCCAATCTGTTGTCTGATTGGTTCACGTGATCACGAACCGTTCGCAAGCTGTATGTTCGAACAGCCCTTCAGTATCCAATCTGGCTTATTAATTTTCCTTTCACGACATATTTTGATTATTAAAATATCATTTTCAGGTGAAAATTGTCAATATGGCTTGTTAAAATATAAAAACATGCGCCACAATGAAAACGTATTCAATAAAATTAAATAATAAGATGATAACGAACACATTAAAATATTGTTGACCGATAAAGAATAAGAGGAGGCGTAGCCTGCTTTAAAATTGTTTGGGCGAAAAATAAATGTATGCATTCGTATATAATTGTGTAAGCATATGGGAAGTGTCACGTGATCAAGTCGAGTGAATCACGCCGAAAGCGTTGGGTGCTATTTTTTGTCATTTTGTGTGCAGTATTTCAAAATTCCTTTTTAGAAGGAATTTTGAAAGCTAGAAGAAAAAAGTTTTGTTTTAGAGGGAATTATTACATAAAATATATTATTATTGCACTAATAAAAAAATAAAATAACTCTTACTTTTCATTGTTTTTTTTTGTATGTTGTTTTTTGTATCGGTAGTTCGTATCTTTCGAAACTTGGTAGCATCAGCCTTAAACCAAGCGATGCATCTGGTGACTCAATTGTTCATCGTATCCCTACCATATGTCAGGAGAAATATTATTAAGAAATGCTTCATTATTCACACAAAAATAAGAAGCGACCACATCCTGCTGATATAACATTTTGGCATCATCAACATCTCGTTCATTAATATGTCAGTCTACTGGTTCTTCTTCTGGCGTTATTTGATCATGATGATGTCTCAGAATTTATTTCAAACACTAATACCGACCAATAGTTGAAATAATCTGAGACATCAAATTCAAAACGAAATAGAAAATATCAGCTCGAAATAATATAACAATCCATTTAAAGCGCCAATTAGTGCCATTTTCTTTAACAGTGTATATTTTAACAATTGCAAGAACTGTTATTAGGTTTTAGATCTTAAAATTATTTTTGTTAAAAATAATCATCGTTGCTCCATGCATTTTTTTTTTTTAATAAGTTGTATCCAACCAACTGGAATTAGGTCACAATGCAAGGTGGTATCATCAAAGAATAGTAAATTCATTATGGTTGAACAAAATAGTACTGCCATTAAAAAAAAACAAATAGTAATGTGACGACTAAAAACGAGAGATGGAAAAGACATTCTATGGTCGATTTGCCTTTTGTAAAAATAAATTATATAAATAAATTACTTTACCTACACCTTGTGTATTGGAGATATGAGATAGATAAATTCGACATCTACATTTTTTTTATGAAATAAATTGTTAAAAATTAGCACGTGTCGCAAAAAAAATGTAAATGTGCATACTATTTCTATATATTCAGCTAGAAACGAGGTAGTAGTGTTAAGATCTGCTAAAGTTATGAATCTCTGATAATTAAATTAAAAAAAAAACATTCTTTAAGTGTTGTCACCGTATATTTCAGTTTCGAATAATTATTGACTACATTAAAATATTTACAATTTACCTATACATACATAGATTATCACCTATTTATTATCACACTTTTAAAATTATGCATATACATATCTTACTTCACAAAGATTCAAAGAAACTGTAAATATTTGTTTTTAACATGGCTGTTGTGTAAAGATACATACGTTTCCGTTCCAACAATGCAATTTGCATTTTATTAATTGGGCATTTCGAAACGAGCAGATGTACGTAATTAATAACCACAAAATTTAGATATAAATTATAGAATTATCGGCAAATTTGACAAAAATGTATGTAAGTACTAAAGAATTAAAAAGGTTTTACTAATTTTACTCAAAATATTCGATATTATTATTACAATAAGCGATTAAAAACTATTAATAGATATAAAAAGAGATAGATATGATACGATAACACATTCGCTGTTCAATTAGTGCTGATAAAATAACCTTTCAACGTGATAATTTTATTTGAGTTACGACGTCATTTATAGTTATACTAGGGCTTCGCTTCCAGGTGTAAAAGATTATGTGAGGAATTCACTTAAAGCATAGCTGTACCATAGATAGAATATTATAGAGCAGGCCCTTTGCAACTTTTTTGCGGCCCGCCAAAGCACCAATATAATTTGAATTGTAAAATTTTTGTTCTCTGACATTATTGTTATTATAGCATGTCAATAAAAAATATTTTTTTCTATATTTAGTTTTAATAATATTTATACTCGCATATGATATAAAAGCACTATTTAAGTTACATTTGAATGTGCCCGCATAAAAAAAATTATTTTGAAAATGGCCCTCCGTCCGAAAAAGGTTGCCGACCCCGACCCCTGTTATACCAGTATGTACACTGACGGACAAAATTAATGTCGTTATCCATAGCGCAGACTATCAAAACTGCTCATCATTTGAACAGGCGCGCGTTCACCTACCATCGACTTATGCAAGTAGGAAGTTTATTAGGCTACCTGCGTGTAAAACACTTGACAATTAAAAACTCAGATAGGAAAATACCTAGCTGTAGACTACGACATATATTTGTTGGCAGTGTCATAATAATTGTCACACTATTACATTTTTTTAAATATTATAATTTGTGAATACCTACATAAGCCCAGTTTACATCGGTGAGTGACCTATTTTTCTATCTATCTTAATTACCATAAAAAAAGGCTACTTCTTTGGCACAAAAATTGTGTGGCATTAACTTGATATGACTACATATTTGTTTTTTATCAGTTTTCAAGGTAAGGTTAACAACACCAGTATGAATGTGCCGTGACGATGCTGGCTCCTAGTCGCGCATTGTAGCTTCCTTACAAAAAGCTAAATAATTACAGTACATCCTAAACCGCTGTTCTACCTAGTACTATATGGATTCCTATAACAATTAAGGAGCTTAGAATTCCTACTTTAACTAAATATTTTTATATGATTTTAATTAATAATACAAAAATATAACAAATCGGTCAACTATCCGTCATTGTTATATGTGTTCGCCCATGGAGCACCTTCAGTCCCTCCTAGCATTCGTTGAGAGTAAGGGAAGCCATGGAAAACCTTACTCTGGGAGTGGGAGTGTAAAGCTACTTTGGTAATGGGCAGGTAAATTTGCATAATCTGCATTACTTTAGACAAAATCTTCGTTAGATCAGGAAGCATAAATGTGTGATAAGGTTATTGGACCATTTATTTTCTATGGCAGCTTAAATGCGAATGCATAATTAAACTTTTAAATAACGAATTATTACTCAACTTTAGAAGATGTTTGGATGAAAACCTCGAAAGACTGTTGTGTTTTAGCTTAAGGCTGTCTGCATCATTCACGAATCGTCCGTGACTACTTTCTAATACGTTTCCGTATCGGTGGATTGGAAACGGGCTTTTTTTGTGACCAGCTAGATCCCAGATCTGATTGTGGTTAACTTTTTTAATGGGTAATTATAAAAATCGGGTTTAACAAATGCCTCCTACAACAAAAGCTGATATGATTCAATGGATAATGATTCCGTCGCCATATAGGACAAAAATCTGTTGTAAAATTTGTTTGTTATTAAGAGAATATTTTTTTTATTCTAATTAGAGCATCATGTATAAATAACAACCATGTCATAAACATATTTTATGTAAACAAGGTGAGTAGAAAATACAGTTAATTGCGTTGTAACACTAGATAATAATAACCATTTGTTGAAAGTAACAAAAATGTATGTTCACCTGCGAGATAAAGTAATCTGTGTCACAATTTTTAAACTCTGTTATCTTTAATCTCTGATGACGAAATGTATATAGGTGTTGCAGACTACTGCATCCATATAATAGCGTTAAGTATACATATTACAGAAATTGTCGTAAAGATGGCGCTTCTCATATTTCATTCCAACAATACTCTACATGCAGCATAAATAGCAGACACGCACGATTATCAAATAGCAATCTGGTAGATTTATCAGATAAACAACTTTAGGAGCCGTGACTGTTAAAATGGTAATCCCACCATCACGGCTTGATCCTTCGCGATCAACCACCAAAGTACGTTGACCCATACTTTCGTGGTGTATGTTCATTCATTATTTAGGATGATAAAACAATAACTTCATCCACACTTCTTTACATGTTTTGTTATTCCTATATATCGTTCCTTTAAAGCTAAAGATACTATTATTGTAATACGTACAATATAACGTTGCTGATTTTAAAATTTCGATGTTACTAGAGTAACAAACCACATATGACATCTTCTACTGTTAGCTTTATATATATACTTTTACATTTTTTTAGTACTGAATAAAATATAGTTTTGCTGTCACATATAGTAATAGAAAATGTAAAAAGAACAATCTTTTTCTTATTTACGTTAACGTAAACGTAACAGTGCCTCTATTTTGCCAGAGTAATTTACAACAAGAAATGTAAAACGGACAATAAACCAAATATTTGGTTGTGCAGTTTGCTTTAATTATAATTCATCTATTAATCTATTCAATCTATTAATTCATTAATAATCTGACAAGTGACAAAATACGTGAATACGCCAGGATTATATACTAATTAATCTAAAGTGAGTATTTTAATAGTTAGCAATTTTATTTACAAACAGAAAAACATTTACAGGTGTAAGTTTATATTATACATAGGCAGGTTAATTGGGCGGAGTAAAATCCTTTATTTTCAGCGAGCATCAAGCAAACGTATATACAACAAAATAGTCCATAAAACTACGTAAATGATGTAAAACTCGATTGTAGTTACCATACCAGATTGTAGAGGCTTTCAATTTTACAGTGTTTTCTGGTCGTCTAAGGTTTCTTATAGAGGAAATAGTTTATGTTTATTCCTGTAGTGAAGACGCATGCAACAAATCAGCTCTTTGCGGACTGCCTAAGCTTTTACCATGGACGATATAGCAAGATTTTGCAGAATCAATTGTCAAGTTTGCTCGCTTATAAATTATAAATTAGCTGATCCTAAGAAATAAGTAAAATACCTATTAAAGTGTAAATGTCACAAACAAACCGATCTAACGGCATTCCTTTAGTCAAAATTATTGCAATTTGCTAGCTAAAATAAGCTTGTACAAATTTGGAAGAAATTTATTAGCAAATTAACAAGAATTTGTTAATGCAAGAGCAACATAGAAAAGAATATCAGCGGAGTCGGTACAGCGGTCGGTATATCGGTGCTCTGTCGCCTGTCTGTCATCAGAGAAAGGATTATAAAAACAAAAATCGATCTTGCACCATAAAATAACAGCAAAAAATATTAACATTTCGAACAGATATATTCAGAAAGCAGTATATAAACACGTTCAAAAAGTATATAATAAGCGATAAGTTCAATACTGTGCTCTTAATTAAAATAAATTGCTAAATATTACATTCTTTAATTATAATTGTAATGTGATTCATAAATTACACAATTTATTTTAGGAAAACGTTACATACTATATCTTACATATTATTAATCCAGATGACACTCTGCCAAAATTGAAAAGAACGATTCTAAGGAAAATCTTGAGTGGAAGAAACAGTGTTTTAATAGATCAGCATATTATCAGCAATCATATTGTGTTATGGAAGCGTCAATATTTAAAGAACATTCGCAAGTTTCTTTTGAATGGTAGAAAAATATATTATTTGAGTCAATGCAGTTCATACAAAGCAAAAAATATGGAAAGACACCACAGTACTTACTGTAAAATAAGCGTTTGCGGAAGAAGTCTCAACGGGACTGAAGAGTCCTGCAGGAAAAGGAAAGCGTTCAATTGTTTAACTAGTAGCGAAGATGGTTTTGTTGAAAACTGTCTCCATATACTCTATAATATATATATAAATGTATCAACTCGAAAGTGTTGTTGAAAATATAATTGAAGAAGTTATCATAATCCCAAATGCATCATTATCAGATCTGTCATTAGCATTTGATTCTGAATGATCATTCAAACACGTATTCTGACTATTATATACCAAAATTGAAGAAATGTATTCACTGTTACTTTATTTGTATTATTTTATTACGTTATAATACGACCATAAAATCGAAATTACACTATTACTAACGTATATGTTATTAGAATACCATTTAATATTATCCTTTCCTGCTATTACAACATTTGATAACCAAACTTTTATGAGCGTATAATACTACCAAATTTACAATTTGAATTTGCCGCTGCTTCTCAATTCTTTGGTGTAATTTTAGCGTCGATGGCAACGCTATCTACTGCATTCTTAACATGAATGAAGTATAGATTGCTTATAAGTGTATGCTGTTAATTTTACGTTATGAATTTGAAAAAAAAATGAAACAAAACATTATTTTTTTTCAATTAATTTAACAGTCAAGATTCGTTTTTTTATTCCTATTTTTCATTCACAGATAGAGTACAATAGTATTTACTTTTGTGGAAAAATAATGGTAATGCAATAATTATGTTTTAATTTTCATAACTCACATTTATTTTGTATTTTTTTCGCTTTACTTTTTATTTGTTTAATGAACTAATTATTTGTATTTGCATAGATGTACAACCAAGGTATGAGTGGAAGAACAGAAAAACTTAGTTTTTCATTTGAATTCCAGTTTGCGGTTTCCCATTTTTGTAACTAATTTTGATAATTTATTATTTAAGTTCACATAACAAACAAATTATTATATATTGGAAAATAAAGACGTGCATTATTATTAGTATTATTGTTACACAGAAAATGTGTTCGTCATTTGCTTATATAAAAGAAAGTGTTAAGTATATAAGTAAGTTGCTTTACGCCAGAGTTTAGTTTTAAAAGAAATTTTATTTCCGGTAGAGCAATTACACGTTTTTCAGCTATCCTTCATAGGCTAGATATGTCTATCTCGGTTCTCTCTTCCATTTCTTAAGTTTTTCAAAAATTATTTTTTACGCACTCCGTACATTTTTAACGTTTTATGTGTACCAATAATTTAAGTTATACTACACAGACAAATTGTAATATTAATTAATTAAATTAATATGTGCACCATATGATATACATATATAAAGAAATATTATTAGAAAATGTATTTCCATGATGTAAATAACAGCTAGAAGTATGATAGATAAACCGTTTACAAAGTAAGTTTCTGTGAGAAATGATTAATAACATCATATTTGCTAAATATAAATATTCATTTATTCAATAGAAATCTTAGCGATGGAAATGATAGCATATGAGCACGGAAAAATCAAACTTGACTTTTTCCTGTTTTCACCAACCAATACAATGTTACTAATTACTGATATTTATAATTTGAAAAGCCCGGTCTCATCTACGGCTGATATTTTGCAAAAATACTGCAAGAGGACCGCACTACTAGCGAAAAAGCCAACACCAAAACTTCGTCAACGTCTACTATAATCTCTGGTAATGAAGTTATGGTGACAAAAACTTAACCTTCCGATGATTAAAAAAAAAACGTAGGGCCTCACGTGACTGCATAAATGTCGCGTTATATTATCTCTGTTTGCGGTTTTAATGTAAAATAGAAAAAAAAAAATGCGGTATAAATACCGGCCACGCGAGCGCCTAAAGGTTGAGGAAGACCAGAGACGGCTTCACGTTATTTTGATGTAAAACAAATATACAGAGCGTCTACGGATGGAGTTGACAATAGGTATAATGGACAAAAAATTCTGAATTGCAATTCATATTTGGGAAACAAGTCCTGCTTGGCCTAAAACTTATTTATCGTTTGCTTTCGATCTTTTTGAAATCCAGTAGGCTTTTGCAGCTGAGTAAAAACTGTTTTCTCTTCAGATAAAACACCTTTTCCATTCGCAGTAAGTTAGTAAGAAGTGTTGTTGAGAATGAAAAGCTATGATGGTATGCAAATTTTTAGAGTTATCGGCCTATTTTGGTAAAATCTATTATTTGTCAATTTCGTTTCTGGGAAAGTACTATTTATGTTTACAATACGTCCATCTGTTACTAAGACAAAAAAACATAGCCAACAAAATAGCAGTCAATGATACGGTTATCATAAGCACATTTTAGATCAGGGATAAAATTAAGGAAATAAATACGCTCTTCTTTCGTTAACATTTTGAAAAATGCTGTTACCTGTCACAAAATAAAAATACTGACAGACAAAAAATACCATTGTCATTTATCACAGTGGCTACGTAATTTTTTTAATGGTCCTAATAATTATATCAACCAAAGTAGCAGGAAACAATAACTGAATCGAACGCATCGTAAACCATTCCTAAAATGTAGAGAAAATTTGCTAGGAGAGCAGCAAAATGTGTTAAGATGGAAGGTAGCTACGAAAAATTTTTAATTTAAATTCGAAAATTAGCTGTCAGGTAGAAAACTTTTTATACAAATTTTACGTAAAATAATAATTACCTAATAATATTTTGTCCCTTTATATATTTATTTAATCATTCAGATGATAATTGTATGTTGTTTGTAAAATTATAATCACGATTTTTCTCTTATTAACAACTCCCCCATAATTACCAAAGTAGAGCGATCAGTCTGAAAGTTTGCATAATTCTATAACTTTTTGCGCTAACCAATTCTTCTTACAATCAATAACGTATTGGCATACTGTGAACGCAAATAGTACTTTGGACAACAACAATGGATTTTATCAACATAGACTCCGAAAATTTGCATACCGTCGTAACTTTACATTCCGAACATTTCTTAGTAACATTTTAGCTTACTGTGAACGAAAAGCCACTGTACCTTGCACGAAAACAGTTTTAACTTGGCTACAAAGACCTATTGGATATTAAGAAATCGAAAGCAAACGATAAATAAGTTACAGATCAAGCAGGGCTTATTTCTCAAATATCAAATTTCAATTCAAAAAAAAATCGTTCATCATTCCTGTTGTCAACTCCATCCGTGGACACACTGTATATAATATTAAATATATTTAGTATTATATACTTATGTACAAATACACATAATATTAATATAGTGTACAACATAACATGACAGTGAAGCTTGTAATATAAACAGGAACAATAATATAACGAAGTCATTGAGAACCAAGATAATACAATGTTATTTCAAAAATGATACACAAATAGCACTCGTCAATATAGCCATAATAAGTTATGTTCAATAGATTATTCTATGGACATTTATTGCAAGTTTAATATCCCCTTTGCTGTTATTTTTAAGCAAATCTAACCCATAGGTTAATAGAGTACGACCTCCGGAGATAAAGTTAGTGAAAACGCCTATCTTTGCTTTCTGTAACACCACTGAACCAAATCTGTAATCTGAAGAACCATTATACACTACATTCTTACGTTTTTTAACACTAATTGTAAGAATTATAATATGCTTATCACAACATTTTTACCTCCCGTAATTTCCTAATAATAACACCAGTAAATGAAAGATATACACAAACAATATTAGCGTGTCGCAAGCTTCGTTACAGTGGTTAACGTCAAACAAAGAAAGATAAAGAAAGTAATACAAAATGGAAAAAATACATAGAATAAAACGTATGGTTTGGCGCTTTAATACCAGTGAAATGGTGATCAATTGCACCAAATTAAAGTTCCATAACTACAAAAGAGATTTTTACATACATTAACAACCTAGCCAAGAGGAAAGCGATGAAGAAAATGCCTTACTTTTCAACCTGCATTCCTGCCTTTTCCTAACACACAACATACAAGTCTTTTACCGTCGCTTTCAAGCACTCGACGAAAAACGACGTCCTCTCAAGCGTTTCTCTAATTTAGTCCATCAAGCGATTAGGTAAAGCAAGAAGTGACACTCATTGTTTTTAGCGAATACACACGCACAAGTTTGGGAATACTTACAGCAGTGTACCAATTTACAGAGAGGACGCCACTGCAGTCATCACTCTGCCGTTAATTTTTACGGTCATTGGGGATAATCGACAATAACTAAAGATCAAAGAGTTATAATACTTAACACTCAATTATGCTTGAGTGGTCATACAAGGAAAGGGAATCTACTTAGAGTAGAAAACAGGGCAGAAATAAGAATGCAAAGTAGGATATACTGGGCATACATCACGGTGGCTAGACCCATGATCACTTGTGCATCTCTGATTTGGTGGATGTAGCAGCAAACTGCTATAACTAATCTTAGCAGGATGCAGAGGCTTATATGTTTAAGAATAATGGTTTGGCGGTCTTTGATCCTCCCTGTCAAACAACTTAATGTGTCGTGCTGGGTCGGTCAAGTGAACGCTTCGCTGGCTATTGCTGACAGTCGTCGACCGGCACCATATGTGTAGCGTACATAGTTCTTTTTAACACTGGAGCGGGCGCGACTTGATAGTAGCATAGGAAATTGCATGCTAAATGGTAGCGACCTCCGCAAGGTTAAAGTTTGGAGCGCATGAATAATTTATTAAAAATGGACGAAGAAAAATTAATTTACTAGGTAACATTCTATAATATTGCAGAAATTTCGTCACATTTTTCTTCAGATCATCAAGCAAATGATGAAACTTACGACGATTTGATTTTGAATAATGGGTGAATCTACATGTTCCTCTTTTTCTTCATTTTCTTGTTTCTCCTGTGAATATTAATGTGGCTACTAACACCAGTTCGGAATTTTCCGAGAAACTTTCGATCGTACTGTTCCGAGCTGACCGATCCAAGTCTATTCAATGCGCGTTCTGCGCTAAAGTTAAACCACAAAATAATGTAACATACAAAATGTTATTTCTTATGTAGTCAAGATTTTATTTTTTATATATTATAGATTTGTTTATGGCACATCGTAATTCTGCGCACAAGTTCGCTGCTATAGTGTGCAGTGGTCCAAACCTAATGTTAATTAAAAAAAAAATCACGAGTCTGTAGTCAAACCATGTTTGTGAGGGAGCATAGCGTAATTTTTCCGCAGTAGTATTTCAAAAATGGCGAAATCAAGAGATCGTGCTTATTCAAACACAATGGCACGCATCCACACTTAAAATACATAAAGCGTATACTAAAGGTGTTTAATTTGAAAAGGGGAAAAATAAGAAGCTGACAAAATGTGCAACCCGTCTCATTCCTTTCAATTCGTTGAGGAATATTCAACTGTTTAATGAAGAAGACAATTTGGGGGGCATATATTGCCTTTGCCATCCACCTGGCTTAATGCAAGGAATTCTGAAGAATCGTAATAAGTGCTTGTAGTTTTTTCTTGAGTGACTTCCGTTCTTCAGGACCTTTTGGATGTAGCATTTTTACTCGTTGTTCTTCTGAAAAGCCTTAAATGTGACTTTCTTCATCCTACATTTTTGTATATGACTTCCGAAAAATGTTAGCAACGCTTGATACACCACAACAGTCCTTTCAATATTAATTCATGGGCGTGATAACGATAAGCCAATCACAACAACGTTCGCCCAAATTCTTTTCCAATTGCGGTACATGGCTCCATAGATCAGTCCTGTATTAAAGTAGTATCAAAAGATTTACCTATAATGTTGTCAAGTTGCCGAAATCGTCCACTTCTCAAATAACTACTTCATCCATTTGCTCACCAGTGCTTTTCGGGGCAAGAGTTGCGCCAAGCAAATGCTCAACATCTTTGCCAGTCACTAAAATTACCACTCTATCTTCGAAAGTTTCGACGCTTCCATGAGCAACTGACGATTGAGTTTACTATCCTTGTGAAAGGCCAAATGAGGAGGATTTTCAAAGGGTGACTCTTTGATTCTGTGCCATTTTACTTCTATTGATTGCGGAAATTCGGGAATTTAGAAACATCGTGGCCAATGTTTATTACAGTTGCCATAAATGAAGTACTCGTTTGTCGAATAAAAAGCAATTCTGGATCCTAAGTAGACGCGAGTGTCTGATCAAAAGATTTTAATCTGGACTTAAACGTAATTTTCTCGTTACTGGAGGGGAAAACTGGGACCTCTTCGTCACTACATAAGTACTAATGATGATGCAGATAAATATTTCAATATAACTCTCTTATTGAGTTCAGCAATAGTTTTGTAATGTTTATTCTTATATCAATCTTTTTTCTTCGTTTTCTTTTTGTACACTTAGTTCTTGTTTTCGAGGCGAAAACCTTGTCTACTCCACTCATTGATGAAGTCATACGATCTTCTTTTTGTAACACAGAAAATGAAATTCTTTATCTTCTTGTGATACGCTAATCATGTCCATTACAGATTACTGGGAAGTGTCAAATAACTCAACGAGATCACCTTTCCAAATCTGTCGTTTCATATCTACTTTATCCGTGTTTCTCAATTTCTCTATACTCAGATTTTAAAACACACCATTAAGCACCTTTTCTAGCAGCCCAATTCCTCATTTGTAACCTCACCTGTAAAAGATGAATGAAATACACGAGAAGCCCATTAGCACTTCAAAATTAGAAATATCGCTGGTTTGAAATAAAAGTGATCGATATGTTTTATCCATCCATATTATTCAATCTTCTTGAAATTCGGCAGTGGCGGCTCATGAGTTACGAAAGAGAGTGGGCACAAAATAAGAACTCGCCTAGTTTTTGCACATAAAATCCATTCTCCTATTTTTCATGCTGGAAAAGACGTCTATGACTTTGTTGTAAAAATGTGTTCAGTCGATCTCCTGACAGTGTGCTTCTCAGAAAAGTCTTAATGTGTTTGAGGGTGGAAAAACATCGCTCACATTCTGCTGTCGACATGGGGGTTGTACAAATAATATCTAACAGTTTATATGTTTCCGTCAAAACTTTTTTTAAGTTGTTGTGTGTTATGAACACTAAAAGTGGCAAAACACCACCTACATCTACGTCACACATGGCCTCGCGCTCATAAATTACTGAAAGTTCACTTTTCAATTTTACGCTGTCCAACATAGGATAAGATTTCACATTTTTTTATACACATAATTAACCGAAGCAAAATATGACGATTTTTTCCCACATCTTCGTTGCACTTAATTTTATGTCGCAAATAAACACTGTCTAACCATTCACGTATGTCCACTTTGCCTAGAACATTAAAATCCACACATGCATTCATGTGAGAAACGGAATTTTCGTGTTTCTTTGCTCTCTCTGCGATATGCTTTAAATCATTTAACCCTTGTTTATTCCACGCACTGACCACTATCTTAAAAATTAAGCAGATAAAACAAAATAGTTTATTTGTTAGTGAACATCCGCACATCCACTCATATTTTTATTAAATACTCTATTGTAAGTTCGAGTTTTACTTGTGGAACTGTAGTTTATTTGAAGATTAGGCCTATTCCTAATCTTCAAATTTCAAAATTTCCTTTCTCTTTAATTAAAAGTGTTTCCTCAAATGAGAGCGAGGTTTTTTTTTAAGATTTTGCACTCAATTAACTTCCATCATTAATAATAAACGTCACTTTAAGCCTTTGAAATCGCACATGCGCACTACGCGTTGAAAACGATGCAGTCGCAACGAATGCAAGACGTTAACTGGGGACACGGCATTGCGTGCCCCGAAGCGACCGTATAAGCGCATATAGCGAAGATAAACGGAGCCGTCCGATTCATACTCCAAATAGGTACATCGGAAAGGGTGCCCCGGAACATAGTTCGCTTCGCATAGCGTTCACATATACGCTAGCGTCTGCGGTGCGGAAGGAAACTTTGTTACCATCGTTATAAAAATACGTAAAAATAATGAAATAAAATAATGCACTGAATTACATGCGAATTTCTTTCTGTGTTTATCTTGGTGGTTGGGTGGGCACGTGCCCTTGTGCCCTTTAGTACCAGGCGCCACTGAAATTCGGTATATTTATCTCTTACATCACTGAGACCCGACCCGAGGCGTAAGCAAAATCATATGAAAATCACATCTTTGGAAAAATCAAACATGCTAACGGATATATATTAGGATGTATAAATTTGAACGTATCATGCAACTTGGGATTTGCTATGCGAGAAATACAGCAAAGGCGGATATTTAATTCATTTATAATTAAACAGATGTTGAGAATAAGAATTCCATATACCTACCTAAAGCAAATCTCTGCTACCCTTTTACAAGAAGACATTGCTTCCACCACCATCAACTATACTAATCGGTTGACGTCAAATAAGGATCAAATTACTAACTTACGTTTTATTTGCTGTCAATTTCGTGCATTGTAAATTACCTCTGTTGCAACAAAATAAAGCCAAAAGGTATCAGCAGGACATCAATCAATTACCTACATATATGCAAATTTTATAAACGCAGCTAACAAAGTCGTACTTAATATGCAATTCAAAATCACACCTTTGCAGACTGGGACGACCAGGAGACAAGTACTATGCATTTCTCGTTCGAAGGTAAGAAAATTCAATGACTCACCTTATTACTATCGGCTGATCCGTGACTGAGTGTTTTGGTGTGATGTGCGTGGTGTGAGTGGTATTGTTCGGTACGCGGCCGGCACGGGGATGCGCTTCTACTCGAACCTTTACATTTGGTTTGTTGGCCAGAGACATGCAAGCTATCCATTGCCACCTAACCTACAAATAGAAACAGATAGATGTGAGAAAGCGCAAATCTAAAGGGGTTGAAAAAATATTATGAAAGCGCAGGCAATGTGTTTAAAGGCATATCCAGGCTAGGGCAGGATTGAGTTTCTTTCTTCAATGCCACATACATACTGGGTGGCCCCTTTTTATTAGGGACTACTGCTATCTGGGGAAAAATATAATAGGGAAAAGTTGCGTACTTTAAAGATGAATAAAATGCATTAAGAAAATTAAAGAAAATTTTAATGGTTCCGGAGATACACGAAAATATGGAAAAATCTTTTTTGATGTAGCGCCTTAGATTTTAACAACTAAAAGGATTTCGCGGCAACCAGCTGCACAACCTTAATCTTCTTTCTGTGTCATTATTTTCTGTAAAAATACCGCTAAATACACGTACACACACACACTTAAGTACAGAACGAAAGTTGCGATTCCCATGATTTAATGTGACGCAACACGTTTTGTATTTATTTATGCAGACAACCTGTGAGCGGGGAGCCACATCCAGATTGGCTCTTATTTCAGACAATTTGCATGCATTTCTAGACGCGTCATCAGCGTACGTCAGTACTCGGCACTGTAGGTGAAGGGTGTCTCCCACTATCACGGTAGGGAAACCTAAAGCAAGCGTGTGAGTCAGACGTCCATCGGCTATTGAAAGTAGAAACATATGTAGATGGTCGTCGCATATGGACTTCGGTTTTATAAAAATATTTAATATTTATTAATTATAGTAATAAAGTGTAGTATTCTAGGATGACATCGCGCACATTAATAACTATTGTATTTCAAAATGAACTACCATTCATATATTTCTTACGGTAAAATTTATGAAAATGAAACAATGGATATACATAATAAAATAACCTATATATATAATAACCCCTATTCCTAAAAATTCATATCATAATGGGTTTAAGTAAAAACAGCAAGCCATTTGCTTCAGTAAACAAACAAAGAAAATAAAAATTTTGTTTCCCATTCTTCGTAAAAAATACGTCCGCTTAGAATACTCATATTTTCCTCGACGATCTACCGATCTACGCTTAAATAACTCATATGCTCTTTTTCGTGTGTTCGTATGTTTTCTTCGATATAAAATCACAAAAACACCTAAATAGTTCTGTGTTAGTTAGGTGGGGAATGTGGTCCGTGTACGCGCAATTTAAAGACTAAATATATGCAATTCTAATGGAAATACGTTAGTATTTATATTTAGATGTATTTATATTTAGATAGATAAGTATTCCCGATAAGAACTTAAAGTATTTTTTATTTTAAAATAGCTTCTAAAATTTGTCTAGATATTTTTTGCTTGTGTCGGTATTATTTTAGTTAGCAATAAACGAGGTAATAAATTACTGCAAGCTAAGCTAAACTGATTCAAAACTTTGTAAAATTAATAAAATGAGAGGGGAGGGTGGACGGTAGTGGGCCTGAGATTGGCCCCACCACTCCATATTGTGACGAGCCGCCACTGCATAAATCTCCAGCTGCCGGTTGCACCAACGCGCGTCCTCATCAGTCACAAGTTCTATGAGCACTACGTACACAATATAAAACAGCGACGTCTATGCAGTAATGATTAAATTATACATTTCCCATAGTGTTCTATTTTACATCAAAATATTTAAGGCGGTGTTCATCTGTGCTAAATTTTAAGGTTATTTCTCTATTAAGTAAGTCTTTGCAACATTGAGGCAGTAAACTTTGCTTTTTCTTATTTTGTTTTGAAGCTTACATGCCTATCTTTATTCTGACTTTCTCAGATTTTTTGATTTGCTCTTGCATTCCCCATAATTCCCTTTTTTCTGTTTGCTCCTAACAATTTCAACTTCTTCCGCGTAACCATGCATTTATTTAACCTTCACCGTACTTTATTATTGAACACATACTTTCAAAGTTCCATTGCACCTCATTATTCACGAATTATTTGGAAATTGTGGCTGTGCAAGTATATTCATAGCTATCGCAACTCGAGCTTTATCTGCGATCACCTACTAGACCCACTAGACAAACATAAGTGCGCCCTGTAGGAGCCACACACCAAACTCTTACCCAGAAAGTAATGTGCCCATCTGGGTAGCATTTTCGGTTAACTTTTTCGGCATTTTTTTCTTTGATGTTTTTTTACATTACATGACATTTTTCGGTTAATTGTTTAAGCATTTCTCCTTTAATGTTTTAGGGATTTGTACTTTTTCAGAATTCTTTTGACAGCACATGGCGAATTTTATTGTGAACCTTGAATTATATTTACTTCCTATTTTGCAAACATAGATTTCCGGAGACCAAGTAAAATGTTTTCGGAAATGACAGGTGTGACACTGCTTTCAATTAGCGATGGGCAAGATAGGGGAAGATCGTTTTACAATAGGTTTGTTTTGTTTGTTTGTCTGACCTAAGCAGATCCAAGGAATTTTACGCGTTTGTTTGTATTTTAGAGCATGATTTGTGCGTGTTTGTTTGTTTAGAGCAAGCAAATCCAGATCACAAAGAGGATCCTCTTCCTGCTCGCGATCCGGCGTCCGAGCAATTAGGAGCAATTTGTGCAACATAACCTAATCGCACTAACACCGTGTTGTAAGCTGTCGTTTGTAAATGTAATCCGATTTATAACTGCATCAAATATGCACGAAATAGATAATGTAATGATACCATTGTGATTGATGTAAAGAACGATCATTATATTTTAAAAACTTCACTTGGTAGGTACACTTCTCACAGGAAAAATCGGAACACCAGCAATTCAGAATTTTAAAATTTCTTGATTGTAAATGCAACTTTCGGAGGACGTATTCACTTATCACAGCCATAAATCACTTAATTATGTATATTACTGCGATCAAAGGTAACGACTAGAAATTTAAACAGAAAAATAAATATATAGAGAGAAAAAGGTTTATGTATAGAATAAACAAATCGGAGTTTCGGTGGCGACGTTTCCTTTAGAAATACCAATGAAAAAAAAAACTACATAACAACACGGAGAATTCTGAATAGACGGCTTCATTTAGAAATATATATGTATTTAACTTGTTTGATGTTATGTAGATATCATTCTTTTTTAAGAAAATATGTGGTGATGGGATTTTATTATTTAATATTATGTTACTTGTTAGTGCTGCTTTGATATTAGTTACTTACTTCGATTTATGCTCGCGAGTATTAGTTTAGCAATAGACAATATGTCAGTCAGCCTCCTCAGTTTTGGGATGATGTGATTTTGACAGATTTATTGACTACACTATTATTGATGTATTAATTACTATTGTTGTTTAATATTCTTAAATACTGTATTACTATAAAGTTTTCTTCTATCTATAAAAAAATTACCAAAACCGGGTTTAAGATTATTTATAAAATTCTTAAATAAAGCAATTAAGTTTGCAAAGGAATTATTTATTTTATGAACCCTCCGTTTAGTGTATTTTCAGGAAATATGTATATCTTAGCTATCGCCTGTGTAATCTGACGTCGTTGATCTATTTTCTTGAAATATGGCCAACACTGGGTCTCTTTGCAAACTGTCTTTATGTAGCACAGGTTTATTAACAATTATTTAAATATTATTGAATTTATAATACATAACAAACATTGTAAGAAAGCATATTGTTCGCCAATCTCAGTTAGTGCAAAAATACTTATTGTTGAATTTGATACATTTAATACTTTTTCGTTGCTACTGCCCGAAGCTGTGTTACAGACCAAAAGTGTTAGGCTATATTTCAATAAAATAGAACGACATTGGATTACACAGACGATAGTTATGATATATTTCTTGAAAATACAATAAATTGAGGGTTAATAAAATAAATAATTTCAGAAATAAATTATTTAAGAATACTAAACAACAACAATAATGAATACATCAATAATAGTGTAATTAATCAATGTGAAAATCACATTGTTCAAAAACTCAGGAGGCTGATTGACATATTGTCTATTGCTAAAGTAATACTTGCCGGCATAAATGAAATTAAGTAACTAATATCATAGTAATAGGTAATATAATTTTAAAATCCCATCGCCATATGTTTTCTTAAAAAAAGAATTATCTCTACATAACATCAAACAAGTTAAATACATATATGTGTATTTCTAAATGGTGCCGTCTACTCAAGAGGCCTTTTAGTTGTTATGTATTTTTTGCATTAATATTTCCGTATTCGGTATTTCTAAGGAAACACCGCCACCGAAATTCCAATGTGTTTATTTAATGTATAAACCTTTTTCTCTATATATATTTATATTTCTGTTTTTTTAGTGTTTACCTTTGATCGCAATAATACACCCAAAAAAGTGATTTATGGCTTTGATAAGTGCATATATCCTCTGAAAGCTGCATTTACACCCAAGAAATTTTAAAATTCAGAATTGCTGGTGTCCCGATTTTTCCTGTTAGAAGTGTACATAAATATAGTATATGATGCATTTTTATTGTAGTCTAGATTCATTAATTTGAAAAATTATTTTGACTTTTCCTATTCATAATAGCTGTGACAATCTGACAATAGTAAATAATAAAATTAAGATTATATTGCAATCGAGCGCGTTTATTGTACCATCTTTAAATCCAACTCTGAGACGCTCTCTAGTTACTCTGATGACGTCAGTAGATATTGCTCCAAGCACACAAACAAACAAAGCTAATGATTAGACATATTTATGTTTATTCTCCTCATGAGTGGGGGTTCGAGCTGTCTCCGATTTTCCAAGAACTAACAAAATAGGAGTATGCCTAATCGTTTTAAAACGTGATTCACTTCCACTAACTTGCCCATCGCTACCTTCAATATGTTATATTTAGTTGTATTGTAAAAATCACACAATTATTGCATATTTTAAAAAAATTACGCAAATTATACAAAAGCGTAACAACACTGACAGACGACGGGATAGTTATTTGTTAATAGTAGACCAATACTAACGCACTAGATTCCGTAAAAAATACAATACTACCAGAAGACAATGAATGAATAACTCCTTCTATTACAATATTGTTCTTCATTGAAATTCTTATAAATTTTCGATATGATAAAATTCAAAACACAACCAACTTGATCTAGCGCCATATTTCAGTTCCAACCAATAATAAAACAATTACTGTTAAAAAAAATGAGAAAAAAATGCAGGACAGTCTATTTAAAAAAAAAAAATTAGTTGGTGGTGGTTCTGCTGAACGGAAACGTTATGGTTTAAGTTTAATATTAGTACTTACCTATAAGATACTGATGCCGTTTATAAAAAAAAATCTTTATACTTATTTTTCCTATCTTCAAAAATTCAGCCGGTACATCAAAAAAAGAAAAAAGGCACATTCGATTTTTTGTTTTGTAGATATATATGCAGAATCATTCGGAATTTAATAAATTTTTTTAATATATTTTTTTCATCTGTAAATTACGCAACTTTTTCGCCATTTAACCGGCAGCGTATCCCTTATGTTGACATAATAAAGAAATGTCTCTACTTTGATCCTAACAGGTGAAGACTTTCTCATGCCTGTTGAAACACCTGGCTATGCCCTTGATTATATTGCTAAAATATTTGCATATTTTCGACATTCACAATTCTAAAATTCAACAAACTAGTACCACTGCATATTAACATTTATCTGTAATTACGTAACATTGAAATAATTTAAAAAAAAACGTGTATCTATAAAGGTATATGAGAATAGTAAAGTAGGCACGTTTTTACAATTATTCAATTTACCCTTCTCCGTAACAGATTTTTATGGTAGAACCACAATAAACGTGACTACTAATTTGTAACGTAAAACCTCTAATCTTTAGAAAACTTATACAAAACATAAACTACCGGCTAAAAGAAAAATAGAGTATTTATACTTAGGCTATACACTAATATAAATAATTTTGCAGTATTTGAACATTTACTTTAGGGTTACCCAATGGAATGATAAAGTATTAGGGATGAGACATCGGAGGTAAAATATCGATATTGATTATGGATGAAAATATCAGGATCAATGTCGATTCAATGCATTCAAATGTTGAGAGATTACAATTACTTAAATAAGTAATTCTAGGTGGTTCTAATTAGTAATCTGCGTGCCACTTTATGCCAGGAAAAACACACTTCCGATCATTGTTTTATTAAACAAAAGGCAAATTAATATCTAGGTGTACCATCTACAAGAAACAATACGAATATTGTTACCACAAATATGTATAATGCAATGGTGGAGGTTGTATTATGACAGACAGTAAGTATGTTTAAAACGCACATGCTTGCAAGCACATCAGTTATACAGAAATTCATAATTTTTTTTTGTCAATATAATAAAATTCAAAATTAGTTCGACTTATTAATGTTATTATCTCAACCATAACTCTCTGTATGGAAGAGCAAATTAAACGTATAATTATTGAAGAATTTTGACTTAAACACTGCGTTTGATAAAAATACTGCACTGAGAAAAAAAATACTTTACTGCAACGAAAGCAAAATCTTTGAAAAGGTTTACGCACATTCCAATTAGAAATGATGTTTCTTTGAAGCGATTGAAATTTTTCTACTTCTAATTAAATATAATAATTTCGATGCAGACTGTGCATGAGATCGCGTAATTAATTTTATAAAAAAAAAAAATGTGTTAATAGCGTGGGAACTCCCATCAGAAGAAATTGACACGAAAAATGTAGTGACGGCAATCATATTTTTTTGTTAAACTTACTTGTTTAATTTAGCAAACCAGTAAGTTAACTTAAACAATAAGTACTTTTCGTTCAATTAACAAAGCGAGCGTTATTAAAAAACTTAACTAAACTAACGAAAATTACCGTTAATTCAATACAATTAAAATGTTAAAATAACTGTTTCTCAAATCTAGCCCTCTTCATCTTTCCCAACTTGTTTTAAACACTATTACAGTAAACTTTTCTACCCATATAGTAGCAAATACGTTATCTATATTGTTATAAGTACAGAAATTGGCTCAAAGATGGCAGTTCTGCTATTTCATTACAATAAAGATGCAGATTCTGCTTGAAGTTTCTACATGGCAGCAGTACAACAAAATATTCATTTATTTATTAGATAAATATGACATGTGGTCGCCAAATCGGCAACTCGCAGCATCGCAACATGGCCTGTTGATCCTACTGAAATAACCCCAATGCGGGAATAACTGGTGCCCACACCGCATGGCATTGACTATATTTAACCAAATAATACTGCTACAAACTGATTTAAATTTGGTAAATTTTGAACATGTATAATTTTATATTTAAGCACCTCTGCGCAGTGTTATGTAATATGCTTTATTAATTTCAAATATTTTCGTATCTTACAATCAACTGAATATTTTGAATTTGAGATTACTTGCAGACTTATTCGAGTTTCAAAGGGGACCAGATCGTCTGTCAGAATCGTACTCCGGACGCTTATTAACGAATAGGCAGTTTTTCTCACCTAACGGGCGCACCCTCAAAGCCCCTTCTCGGTTTATTAAAATTTGAAATAAGTAATTATCGAAAATCGATGTAAAACACTAACTGTACAAAATAAAAGAGACGTTTCAAACCAAAACAAGCTTAAATCTTTATTTATTTACCCAAATGCTAGGTTTCATCATCATCGAGACTCTTTGATCACAAGGTACGTATGTTGGAATCAGTAAAATACTATATAAGACAAATTGTTTAATAGAAAAACACGTCTTCGAACTTTCCTGACATTTTTAAAACTAATGAGGTTATGGAAATGTCATATAAATAATTAAATTTCAAATTAAAACGGCGCCATCTACCCGTAAACAGCAAATACTAAATTTTAATGCAAACGATTATCTGTGATTATCGATATTTGTTAAAGATAGCTATTTTATCACAGATCAAACTCAGTGATATTTATTTTCAACCCTTAAATATTAGGATTCCTAAAATAGCTAACTAAAAAGGCGGTTCTTATAAAACTAACCCCAAATCAACATATAGTGAAATAAATTACACGAAAATATAAATTTCTGATTAATATTGAAGGGAAACTGAAACAATTCCTCTCTGTTTTAGGTGAGGTAATTCTATGGAATACTAACTTGAAAAGGACACGACGCTTGACAAACTCTGGTACTGGAATGGAGGTTCAGTTAGACGGGCCCCCGGTCTCGGTCAATGGCATGGAAAGGCAATCTGATCGGGAATTCTTCGTAGGAAATTTTAATAAGAAAATTTTCTTGGCAAAATTGCAGGTATTCGATAAGGATTAAATTATACAGGATTTGTATCGATACTTATTACGTAAACATTTCTTTGAACTTTGATATTTTTTTAATTGTGGCATAAAATCGTTATAGGAAATAAGACAACCGTCGTCTCTGGTAGCCACCAACAGAATGAGGATTCAAACCAAATATTTCAATTAACAGCCTTCGATTGTTATCGCTGCAGGCCGGCCACCCTGAATTTTGAAAGATATAGCTAACCGACATTAAAATACCGTTATTTTCTCTAGTTTGAGGGAATACGCCAAACGTATAAAAAAAACACCCCGAAGAATAAAAATCTCTCCGAGCAAAATATAACAATAAACAATAATATACCAGGTAAGCTTGAATTAACATATAAAATAAAGTTTACATTATAATAAGGCAATATTTAGCACCTAATGCTAATATTGTTCATTTTAAATAACTATCTTTAACAAATTCATAATTCGCCTGTAGAGTAGCCAACTGAGTACACGCCTCACTTTTGAATTACTTGTTCAATTAGTCTAGAATCCTGTTCTAAATGACTTACAAATAGATTCCATACCTCAGATATCATAGCAATATATTCCTATATATATGTATACAACCTTTAAGTTAATACAGTAACATAAGGTTTATAATGTTTCCATACCTTTAATAATAATTTTCACTACATCTATTTTTAAGAACAAATAGCCATATTTGCCATTTATGGACTTTTCAAAGTGTATTGAATACATTTTTCGGCATTTCATATTTGCATTTCTATTTTATCTAAGAATTTCTTTTATTTACAAAATATTTTAAAATTAAGTTCTGTATCTGTAATTACAAACTAATTACTTAAATTGAATTTTTTCTCTTATAATAATTTATTTCTGTCAAATAAATCAATTATTATTATTTGAATATTAATTATATATAGAGTTATTCGAACAAACATGCTTTAGTATTTCAACAAAGAAATCAGCCTATTTTATAAATATCTGTGTAATTTTCTCTGCTATTATATCATACAAAAAGTTAAAGCAAATCGCCTATACAGACAACAATTCTATTATAAAAAGGCTGTAGGTACTTACACGAACAAGTTTAACAGTTGCATGTCCCTTACTAATGGCTTTCTCGCGAACAACTCATAAAAGTACTTTGGCATGCAGACAGCAACCGATATGAATGAACATACGTATAATGTTTAAACTCACCAAGTTGAATCACCGAACTACTGAAAGCAATAAGGAAGATTCGAAACATGACCGAGCGGTGTCGAAGTCCATGACCGATTGCTAAAACGCGTAATTTTTAGCTTTGGTATCACTGACCTTGTTTATCACTGTTTATAGATGTGTATCACTAATATGTGGTTTTTAAAAAAAAAAAGGTGATAAGTTGTAACACAAGGATCCAAAAATTTAGGTTTATATTGTAGTATAATAATATAGTAATTATATAGGGTTTTCTTTTCACAGAAGTGGCTAGTTAGTAGTTTCAGGACTTAACAAAACTCTTCAACTTTAAGAATTATGGTTTGCAATAATTTTGTGTTTTCTTTGCAAAATATGTTCAAGTTCTTTTCACACATCCGCTTATTGTATATACCCCTGTAGGGTGATTCTCAATATATGCGACAAACTTTAAGCGTTGATTCCTGGGCTTATTTTGATCATAAAAGTTCCTAAGAACATATGTCCAAAATCGCTTAGTTTTAAAGTTGTACAATGTTTAATAGTAAATTAACATAATTAATGTTTTTATTATAAATTAACAAACTAATTAGTGAAACAAAATTAACTTATACTAACTGTTGAAAATGACCGCTACCAAACTGCAATAGAAGCTTCTATCCCCGTCGTATTGACTGGCGAGTCCGTTCTAAAATACCAGGGGTATTTCGAATTGTTTGAAAAGCTGCGATAATACGATTTCTCAGTTCATCGACATTTTCAATGGGAGTCGTATAAACTAATGATTTAAGGTGACCGCAGAGAAAAAAGTCCAAAGAATTTAAGTCTGGAGATCGAGGAGGCCACAGTTGTGGACCTCCCCGTCCTATCCACCGATCTGAATACGTATTATCCAAAAACTCGCGAGCAACTAAATTAAAATGCGCTGAAGCACCGTCATGCATAAAATACATTTGCAATCTTAATTGCAACGGAACTTCTTCCAGCAGTACGGGTAGCTCCTCTTCAAGAAAATTGCGGTATACCTGGCCATTTAACCGCATCGGTAAAAAATGTGGACCTATCAAGTGATCTCCAACAATTCCGGCCCACACATTGACAGAGAATTGATGTTGATGACGGGCATTCACTAGTTGGTGCGGATTTTCTTCGGCCTAAAACCGTAAACGAACTGCATATCACACATCTCAGCATTCGTGTAATTCATTTTAGAAAACAGAAACTGGCAATAAACTGAAAGAATACTCTGACAACTATTGACAAATATTGAAATGACAAATAAACAATTCCCTCTCAACACAATAGTTTTTGAAGAACCAACTGTGATATTATATCGTGTTAATCATAGTTCATAATTTATTATTAAACATTCAATAACTTTAAAATCAAACCGCTTTGGACATATACTCATATGAACCTTTATGATCAAAATAACCTCAGGAATCAGCTCTTAAAGTTTGTCGCATATATTCAGAATCACCCTGTATATAACCAAAAGTTGTCATGAACTTTATTATCTATTGTATTTTTTTTAACTTTGTTTCATTAATTATTCTGTTATTTTAAATATAATACCCTAGGAATTTCTACATTTTTTTTAATTCAGTATAAAATTCTATGAATCTTACAACTAACTTCAGTTGCTTCTAAGATATCAGATATCATTTTTGTGAAAATTTTGACATTTACACCGTAATACCTCAATTCATTATTTTAAACTTTTTTTTGAGTCAGAACGCTGGTATTTTAAATCAACCAGATTTAAAATAGGAACATTATTTCATCAAAATACAGTGGAACGTTTGCTTCATATCACACAGGTGCCTCCAAATTAGGTATATTTCTGGCTTTAAGGTAAAACTCTTGTTTTTTAATATAAAACCCCTGATGTTCTTACATTATTATGTGCAAAATTACATTCTACACCAATTTATTTATTAATGCTTTCAAATCGCTGAATAATATAGCTAGTAGAGGGCATCATTGCTGACAGTAAATATTATTCAAAGATTGCAAGCTTTTTACAGTAAGAAATTAACAAATTAATGTATTTTTGGTAATAACTGTAATGATTAAGAGGAATTTTTCCCAAGAAATTTTTTTTCCACATGCAAGATTCGAACCTACACACTATAGTTTACCGGACGAGTGCCCTACCAATTAAGCCAGGGAGGAGCGTATAGATTCGAGTGATATATCGACCTAGGTCGATATTAGATCTTGAAAGGCCGACAGAATGGCGAATATGCAGATTGCAAGCTTTTTACAGTAAGAAATTAACAAATCAATTTATTTCTGCTAATAACTGTAATGAATAAGAGAATTTTTCCCAAGGAAAATATATTGTTATAACCATTGTTTGTTACATGTTGAATGCTCAGATAAGAGAATATCATTGTGTAATTTACAAACCAAATAATGTGAGAAGTGTGCCATAATCTTAAACCTCAGTATAAAACAAACTACGACAAAAAAAAAGTTGCCTTTCCAAAGGATTTGGATATATGTTTCACTTCGGGAAGCACTTTGGAAAACCTTTCAGGCAACACTAAAGGCAAACCGCATTTCAATGAAAGATCGGGGCATTTACACAATGAGGGTAGTTACTACAATAAGGTACACTGCACAGACGAAACGTGCTATCGGAACTAAATTCGGAAAACACATAGTAACATCGCTATGGGAAACTTGAATCATCCAACATAAGATACACTGTGTCCCCGAATTAAGTGAACGAGATTTTTTTTTTATTTGGAACTTCACGCAGCTGAGAAAAACACAGAAAAATTTAAGCAAAAATATTTCCAAGTTTTATGTTTTTGGTTAAATCAGATTATTCTGTTATCTTCCATGATAACCTAATAAGTAAATCAAGTTACGTGTTATTTGTTAATGTCATTACTAGAGTGGTCAACTTTCGTCTGCGCGCCAGGTCAGTACTAAGTTTCATATATGTGACATTAACGTTTAACACAATTATACAATACAGTGTCGGGAAAGAGCAAAATTGTCTATTTATTTAACTATAAATATTAGATATAAGCCTCTTACCTTATTTAAGTACCAGGAATGGTATAGGATTGCTAAAAAGTTTGTACCATTAAGTGTTTCAAGATTTTTCTCACCAAACCGCGTTCGTCGCGATGATAAACGTGCTTATATTTTGAAAAAAAAAACCGTTCATCATCTATGGATGTAACACACGTATAATTAAAATAATCTTTATAGCTGGATAACGAATCAGATGCACCACCACCAATGTGTAGTCCGATTTGTGCCATCACAATAACTGTTTATCACACACTGTACAAACTATTTTGGCGCCACCATAATGTAAACCCCTGGAATTCACCGTTATACTTTCACATATTATGGAGCAATGGTCGTTTTCTGGGATTTTCTACGCCCGACATTGTATTATATTTACAATGAATAAAACGTTAACGGAGAATTGTACTATCTCGCATCAAGACTCAACTAACACTGATACTAGATTTACTAGGAGTGATTTTACTGCCTTGCAGATATACTATGGCTAAATGTTCTGCATAGCGCGCTGCGAGTGCGGCCCGTGTAAGCAGACACGTCTGACCACTCTGGTCATTACGTATTTGGGATTCTTTACTTACTTAATAGTAATGCTAACTTTAGAACAAAGTTTCTCTCATTCAATGTTAAGGAACTGACGAGCCTTCTTATAACTTTGCAATTCAAAAATTTCAACACAAGTGAATAGGACAACCACAGCGAGGATCACAGAGGGGATGCGAGGCTTGTACCGGGAGGGCGGGCGGATCATCGCGATTACACACAAAAAAATCTATTATCAATCTGAATATTTTTATTTATTCAAAAATCGAAACTTAATATATATTTAAATGAACTAAATCTTGTTGGTTAGAAGATAAGAGTAAATTCTCTGAAAACACAATATAATCTTAGAACAAATAGTATAAATATTTGCATTGAAGTATACTTCCTCCAAATGAACATTGTTATAGTTGTAAGGAATAAATCTATGTAATCATAGTGAGAAAGTCTGTAGATTCAAAATAAAATCGCTTATACGTTTGGTATAATAAATTACTATATAAAATTATTAAATGTTTTGTACTGAAAACATGAAATATCAAATTGAAATTACCATAATATTGAAACATTTGAAACAAATTTTACCGCACCATTTATTGCACTAAAACTTATCTGTCATTGGTTCCCTCTTTTTTAGAGGGGTGTAGGGGGTTTTACATATACATACGCTTTACTTGGCGTCACTTTTTGATTGACTAGCGAACAGTGTTGTTGGTTGTGAGTGTAAGTAAATCTAAATGGATGCCCCAGCCGTTTCACGGCTACTTAGAGAATGGGGTGGAATGGAGCTGATGCACAGATGCTACCATTAAAATATTCGAAGGTGAATACGTACGTGTTATCGAATATTAAAGGATTACTGGTTTAAGAAACTTTGAAATATTATTTAGAATCAGCGCCATTGTGTCGATAATATATGAACATGGTAAGTGTGTACATTAACAAACATATGTAGGTATTTACTAGTTATTAGTTTTAAGTAGGCAATACCAGCAAATTATTGCACTGATTGAAATTATATCAGTAACCAACTCCGACTAGATACCAGGCCCAGGCATTGAGTGGGAAGTTCCAGAGAACACCGATCGCAACGACGGATACGCATAACATCTATACATATCCCGTGCGCACTCCTGGAGTACCGCGATACGCTATCTTTCTCCCAAACATAAAACTATAAAGTAGGACAGTAAATTTATTTAATTACATAATGTTTCTTTATTTATTAATTTTCCCCTACCGAGGCTTTTTGGTGTTACAGACACAAAATTAGTAAGTAATTATTACCCTTGAATAGTAGAAATGCTTAGATTAAGCAGGTAAGTATTATCAGTTCAATATACTTATATTTTGGAAGCAAATAATGGCAATACTTCAAATAATACTTTTATATACTTCTATCAAATGTACGTAAATTATTAAGGCACAAATATCATAGTTTCCAGTTGAGAAAATCTATTTACTCAAATCTAAAATAATTATTCTTGTGGTGAAAATATTATATGTTCATAATGATTTTAGTCTATTGATTACATTTGAACTAAAAAATTGTTTCGTCTAACAAATTCATGGGTTTGAAAAACTGAACAAATTTTATTCTCAATATAAATACATCATCTTCTTGCTTATATAGGAAGTTATGTTATATTCAATGTGATGCACTTATATTCAAATTGAGTAATTATTTTTTTGTGTGTACGATTCGACAACTGCGTACGCCTAATACATTGAGTTAGGCACTGTGAACATTTCTATTCGCGGGCTGTATATCTGGACTTACCGTATATGCTATTCACATCCCGGACATACTCTTAGATATTTACCACGTTTCAGAATCGAATGCTCAGAACTTTAGAAAAATAAAAAATACATCGACGGGAGTTAATTGTGCACCCACGTGTTTAACTTTTACTTTGTAAAATCTTCATATTTTCAAATATTTGCCATATCATTATCATTAAACTAATACTATTATATATATATTTTACAAATGACGGGTATACAGAATGTGTAGATATCGCGAAAGAAGTGCACGTGGAGATATTTTTTGTTAAATTTTTAGCCGCTTATTTTAATTGAAAAATCTATCTTATAACCTGTGTCTAACAAAGTCTCGAAAGTTTCCATATTCAATTAGCTAATATGCACTTTTGTCTAACTCTTCTTGCTAAAAGAAACAAAAGGGTAATGTAGTATTCTGAAGATAAGTTTTCCGTAAGTAGTATCCTTTCGCAATTATTATCTTGCTTTTAACATTTCTTTGTTAACATATTTTCATGAAAACACCACATGGCAACATGATACAGCGAAGATAGAATTGAAGATAGCATTGACAATAAATTCAAATTGTCAAGTTTTTATTGTGTCATCCTTGCTATTTACGTTATGCGTGTTTTTCTGTCGTTCGAAACAGTAATTAATTCGTTCTTTATTAATTTTAGTATTTATTAATTATTAATCTTTTTCTTTCGCTTAATAGCGAATTTTCATTTCTCGAGTAAGCTGATATGTACAGTCGCCGATATTATTATTTAGCACTCGAACGAATGACTCAACGCTTTGGTGATGCTAAATATTAATGTCGGTGACTGTACATTAGGGATGGTAAAAACCCGGTCGCTAATTATATTACATTAAAGGATTTGATAGAACTAATTTCTGCGTTTTTTTTTTCTAATACCAAATTTCAATAAAAATTGTGTTCAAGAATACTTAATATTTATTAATTATAGTAACAAAGTGTAGTATTAATCTAGGATGACATCGCAAGCAAATTAATAACCACAGTATTTCAAAATGAACAACCATTATATCTTTCTTATGGTAAAAATTATAAAAATGAAACAATAGATATAATAAGGGAAATATCTGCTGCTGAAAATTTATGTTTTCTTTGTTATAATAGTTTTAAGTAAAAAAACAAACGATTTGCTTAAGTAAACGAACAAAGAAAATAAAAATTGTGTTTCTCATTCTTCGTAAGAAATATGTCTGCTTACGCTTAGAATATCCATTATATTTTACTACAAGCTACGCTTAAATAACTCATGTGCTCTGTGTCGTGTGATGTTACAATGTTGTTCATAATACCTTATTTTTAGTATATCACGTATTGTGATAAAATCACACCAGAAGAAACATTTAAAATCATATTCAAGATGTTAGATTTTTTACCTTTTATAGCGTTTACTATAATCTTTAATGACTAAAAACTATTTTGGCAAACATTTTGGCGTCTTTATAATTTACACCGATGTCTGTGAAATGAATACTTGCTTCTCCATATCAAGTTGTGCACTTGTAACTCTGTACCAATTATAGCAGGAAGCAGTGTTACAACCGTCATAATTAGTGTTTGGTATCAATACTTTTTTATTACACTCTTGTCTCTAATAAGAAATATTTATTTTAAAATCTAAGTACCTATAGTATGTCTGTTTATTGTCTATACTAGTTGCAGATTTTTTGGAAATGCAGGAAATTCAAAATTGAAGAAAAAAAAACGGTATCACTGTTCACAGCTTTCCCCCCTCTTAATATATTATTATGAAATTAAAGTACAGTTTTACCAACAATATGTGAGATTTTTTTACGACTTTTGTTATAATAATGCAATAGCATAATATTCATATTTTCAGCCTGTACTGCCTAACCTGAAATTCATGGTATTTACGTTTGTTCTGTATTTAGGTGAAACAATCAATTGGAAATAAAAAAATCTAGATACCATTAGTGCCTATTTCTAAAAGGAACGCATATTTCTTTCAAGTTGTTTTGGAGATTATTTCGTGCATTCACCAAATCACTTTCAACTTGTACCCTATATCTTTCATTTATATCTAACATAAAAAGTCATAATTCTTTAATATATCCATACTTCCGACAAGAGTCATTAACCATCATCCTCTAATAAAACCTCAATCGTAAGAACCATGTGACAAAAATAACAAAAACCTAATGTAAATTTCCTGTAAATAGTAGCAACACCATTAAATACTGACGATCTGATGAATTCGACTGAAATAGAAGTTAAAAAATAGAAGCCCACAATCCGTCTTAAGTATTTAACTTGATATAAATTGTTTCTTTTGGATTGCTGTTGAGTGAATACCTGTATATTTTATATATATTAGAAATAACAGTAACTGAAGATGATAGGAAAATAAAGCACCATCGAAACGTCTGTTTCGTTCATAAATCAACCACATTGCAAAAAAAATAATAATTTGAAGAAATATAAAACTGAACAGTTGACTAAACAAAAGAAATCTAATTCAAGAATAAATAAGAGTACAAGTTTGATATTAACATAATATATAAATTAGTATTTGTCACATATATCGTATATTAATAACAGTATTTATTGGCTATTAATTACAAATATATACCCGATATATAGCTATAAGTATATCAATGCTCAATTTCGTATGTAACTCTAGAAATCAGTTATGAAGAAAATAATGTTGATTTTTACAACAAATATAGGTATTTATGGGACGACAAGGTTATGTAGTAAAAATGTCCTGGAAATAACCGACTAGAAAAAAAGATTATAAAGCGTTAAAAGCAGGACCTAATATTTTATACTGAGGTATAGCTTACGATAGAAGAGTTTTTTGCAAATTAATATTTAAGGATACTTGTGTAAATTTCAATTTGACTTACACATATATAATACAACCCATTCCCTGGAATCTAGAGTTTAAAAATAACAGTTTACTTACTAATTAGCTGTATTAGAAAACAGTCAAATTTATAACTATAAAGGCAATTCCAAAATATCAAAGAAGTCTTACCTAATTGAAATCATGCATTATCAATTGTAGCATAGGAAACAAGCAAACAATAGCACATTGAATTATGTCACAAAACGTCTATTAGCATGTGAGAGTTATTATAACAACTAGTTTCATCACTACCTTTTTACACGATTATTTTATTGCATTTGTAAAACCGTACAAAAATGTCACAAATGTCATTAACGGCAATCATTGTTTTACTGTGATATGAAATTATACACAAACCACCTTCGACAAACATCTCGCCAACATTACGAAATAAAATAACTGGTTTTTGTTTCAATTATTTATTGCTCGCACAAAGTATTAGTTTGGTTAATAATGCATTACCGAATGAAGAAGAAAACAAGGACTCACTTTATTTAACAAACTGTATGGTGTTTCAAAATATTGATCCTCTTCGAGGTTACATTCATCATGACCCTTCCCGCAAATTCTGAAGCCGTTTCCTGATAGTTCAATACAATATTTTTCACTTTCCAAAGTCTCTATATTTATAAAAATGTGTTGATTACTACTACGAAGATATTGCGATACAGTAGCTTCCTTTACATGGTCCTTTATATCATTTATGACAGCAGCTGCTTCTAACTTCCAATTGTCAGAATTTAACACTCTTTCATTCATTTTAGAGTCAACATATGAACGATTACGTAAAATTACATATCACAGAACTAAAATGTATTACTCAACTTAACTTAGTTCACACATACAGATCACATCACAAATTTTGTTACACCAAGCCTGACCAAGGCATCAATGATTTGATTATTACGTATTCTTTACCTTTTAGCTTTGATAAAAAGAATCATTAGGCTATTACACGATTAAAACAAAACAATTTATTAGTATTTTGTTTATGTATTTAATAATCGCAAACAAGAGAACAAAATTCCCCAAAAAAAATAGAAAAATATTGTTTGCTATACAATGAGACAACAGGCGACATCTGTACTTCAAAAGTTCAAAATGAGAAATGATGAATCTTGAATGGATTAATGGTAACTTGCTACAGATGGTACTGAATGCAAAAAGGAAATCTTATTTTGTTTGTTTTTTCTTTTTGAATTTTTGATAGTTTAATTGATTTGAAGTTTGTTTGAATTAAAAATACATTAATATTAACTTTCACACCTAAATATTTAAAATAGAATGTCAAGGAAAAGGTCGGAATAACATTCGATATACGCGTAAATATACATAAGTTCAATTTTATTTACATATCCATTCCAATCACTCATTTATTACATACTGATAAATTATCAAGACTAATCTGTAAGTGGCACTGCTGAAATGGAGAGTGACGCGTGTTTTATATATTTTATTTACAAATGTGCTGGCTTTGCTTTAAACTAAAGTAATCAAAATGGTCAACGCTTTTAGTAAATTTCAAATCCCTGGATGTTACATGCAAGGAAATTCATCCCTTTCAAGAAAGCTGCCTTAGGTACACCGCTGAACAATATATCAACGCTTATTATGCCTCATTTCAGTTGTACTTCTATGTATACTTGGTGCGTATTTTTTGATTTTTATAAACCTCTTATACTACAATTGTACTTTATACATTGGATTATATGTACTACTAAAAAGCAAATATTCTAGAATAAATTACTGGCTTATAGATGTTCAAAACGCGATTAACATTTGGCAATTTATTTTAGCTTTCGCAATTGCTGGTATTAAATAATAACAATAGTAAAACTTATTGACACCACAAATTAAACTATCAATCACAAGGGGAGATTCAGCTGATTTCATTAGAAATGTATTCATGATCCAACCTCTGGGTTCCATTGTGATCCATTGGAAAGATCTTTTCTTGTTCTAAATATAGAGGTTAACTATATATGTATCAATAAAACTGATAATAAATCTTTGTAGGCTACTCGCTAAAATTGCTATAATCGATGAAATAAACTGCGCATTATTGTGTACCAGTAATTAAGAAACCAATCTAAAAACAGAAATTTTGAAGAGATAGATTTTAGTATTACATGCTACCCATACTATAAAACGCAATATTATTGCTATATAAGTAAAAAAAAGTGTTTATTATAACAAACTAAAATTTAATAGTTTTAAAATTATAAGCAAAAATTGCGATTTATTTGTAATTAATTTTTTAAATTAATTACTTTACTCTAAATATTATATATTGTTGTATATTATATATAATATATAAATTTGTCTGAGGTTTATCATTTATTTAATACTACTACTACTTTAATACATATAACAAAATCTCAGAAATAAATACCCCATTTTAATTATCCTAAACTACTCATTTTCTGTTCTAAACCAGGTGTTTTCATAATCATATCATTAAATAATAGAGAATTAAAATTTGGATTATGAAATCGGGCGGAAGTTTACCTTTCATCTGTTCCAATTTGGAATTTTGAACGTCATAAAATGCATCAGTGTTTACAGTCTCTACTAATAAATAAATACATAAGTATATTACCTTTAGTGATGGGGATAATCGAATGACGGAAAAGGAATCATTTGGTTATTGCCGATCATTCAATTGTATTGAATGATAGATATAATCGAATGAATCATTCATAATTCATAATCGATGAATGAGTAATAAATGAAAACTATTAACGTAGGAACCTCAAAAAATCCTCTAAATTTAAATTATAAATAACCAAGTAGGGGACCGACAAATTAGTTTTGATTGGTGGACGGTTACCTAAAAAAGTTATAAAAAACCGCGTATAACCTTGTACAATGGAACGTTTGATAACATACAAAATACAAGGTAAACAAGAACCTAGCAGCTGACTGCATATTGCATTATTGCTTCTGCTTGACTAACAACGCTCTAACCTCAAACTTTAAACTATGTTCCACTCATTTCTCATTTCACTCCGCTACGTAAATCAAGTCACAAGTGCACCAAGCACCAAATTTACATATCTTATTTGCCATCGACACAAATGCTTTTTGGACTTCAATGTAAGAGTGGGGGATGCAAAAGTAATAAAATCATGTAAAACCCACGGAAAACATCAATTGTATCTTCGAATCAAATGTGACGCCCCGTTAATTGACCCAAAATAAACGAGGCATAAGTGAAGTGTTAATTTTTGTTGTGTTATTGTTATAAAAACAGATATTTCGTACGTTTTTATGCAAATGGAGCGCTGCTTCTAGTATTGGTATCCAAATGTTACTGATACTTGTGTAACACTGTATAGTGATTCTTTTTTAGTGATTAGTGTAAATAATAGCAGTATCAATGAATAAACGTTTTCTTTCACAGAAGATGCTGAAGTGAATGTGTATTTATGGAAATCGTGTGATCTGTTTAACTGAAACCATAATTTTTCATTACCTAACCTAACCTACAACACGTACAAAATGACTTGGTTGTTGTTAACCTCTTAAAATGCAAAAACAATAATTTTTAATTTAACACTATTATTTTAAAATGGTGCAAGTTTTAAGTAAATTAGTGCCAATAAAGGTGACATGTCAATATTACGTTCACCCTTGGACAGATAGTTGTTTGGAAGCCACTGTTGGATTGTACACGCAAGCAGTTTTACAATCTTTACGTGTGTATGGAACAGTGTATACGGTTTGTATTTGATATGTGTTGTACACCTTGAACCATTGTTTTTAAATTTTCCGAGATATACAAAAACATCTAGATAATTATTTCTATAGGCAGGATAGAAAATGACAAAGTATAGGCGCCTATTTTATAGCAAGATTGGTTTGTTTGTAATTCCCATTATTCCACTTATACCACTTCCTGGAATATTATGTGCTATGTATTTACTGTGCAAATTTTTGTTGTTTTATTAGGATAAAGAAAAGAATAAATGTCATAAATCTAAAACGCATTAAGTGCAACAGAGTAAAACCAAACAACGTAAAAGAGGGTTCCACATAAAGACATACAAAGTTCTTCAGGAAAGTACCTACTCATAATTTGCATACTTACGCACTGAGAAAATTGCATGAATAAGATAACTGGCGTTTCGGAATACTCGGATTTTTCGACTTGGCCAATTCCAAATACAAATTGGTCGAACACGCCAACTCCGAGTACTTATTTCGGTATTAAATTTATGGATGAAATCAAAAGCTGATGACATAAATAACAAAAGCATATACCATACAACCTATTATTAGCGCTCTTTATAAATATGAAATACCTGAAACAAAATATAGAGATAGTTTAGAGCAGAGCATATAACATCCTATGAGTAGACCACGACCTGCTTAATGAGTGTTAATAACTGACAATTGACAGTGGCAGTTTGCTACATACTAGATCTAGATACTAGTGCTGCGAAAATCGCCAAATATTTCACTAAAACCGGTTAATAGGTTTTCAGTAAAAACCGGTTTGTAAAATCAGTTTTGAAATGGGTTTTTAGAATGGGTGTTTTGAAACTAAAAAAATTGCATTGTAACATACAAACATACTCAATATTTATATTTCGTTTAAGTAATTTTGAGAGATCTAGCTGAAATCTCGTAAATTATTTAACAGACATTTCACGGTTTTCAAAGATAATAACTATTAACGTCTGCCCCAGATAACATGTAAACTTACGACAAGCTTGCCACTTGCTTAACTTTCACTTGTCGAGACAAGCTTAACAGTAAAAGGTTAATGCAACGTTGTGACAAGGTTATTATATCATGGTACGGTGACTTCGTGTATTTCCGGAGTGATTCGGCCTCACTCGTTTATCTTTTGAAATTAAAACGAAACGTCGTTGTTAATGTACATTTCCATATTTTTATGACCTAAAAACCAAGAAAAAGAAATTAATAAAATTCCTATTTTGTTTTGATAGTTGCAAGCTTTTATCAAGGTTTGTACAGGTTTTCTCTAAAACTTGGCTCAACATTGTCATTCTAACCTTGTCATATGCTTTTACAGACAAGCTTATGAAAACCTTGCCATTCTAACCTTGTCATATGCTGTTACAGACAAGTCTATGAAAACCTTGTCCTGTGTCAACTAGCAACCTTGTCATAACCTTGCTGCAGCTTACACCTTGTCCATGACAGCTTACCGACAAGCTTGTTTCCCTTGTCGGGACAACCTTAAATAAAAAGCTTAAAAAATGGTTATCTGGGGCATTTTTAAAGTAATATGTATTTAAATACAAAAATATATTATTAGTAGCAATAAATGCCTTTTCACTATATGTTGTTAATATTATTTTTGCTAATACAAACGTTATTCCCTGTTATATCAGAAAACGGCAAAATATCCATTAAATAATTTACGACATGACACTTTTATACCTCCCAAAATTACATAACACGTATACGAATATAGTATTGCGAGATGTCACAATGAAAAAATATCTAACCGTTTCAAAACAGATTTCAAAAGCCGATTTAAAAAACCGGTTAAGATTTTTGTTTTTAAGGCGTTTAATCGCCACATCCAGAACCGGTTTCATATAAAACCAATTCCGATTCGGGGACCCTTAGGGGCCCCTTTTAGGGAACCCTTTTTGGACAAAAAAAAACTCTTCGGTTGGCAGTGTTGTGATAGCAAAATGTCATCCTAAATTTGAATAAATGTCATATTGATAAGTAATTAAGTACTGAAGTTAATTTCCCAAAATTATTTTGATTAATCTGCCTGCTTGGTCAAAAACTAAACTATTTCGTTTTTTAAAGTTAACTTTTGATTGGTTACTTAAGTAGTAGTTATTTGGTTACGTTTTGCATTTTAATATAAACCAGGATGTCGTCTTTTTAAACAGGAATTCACGATGTGAAATATATTATATTACGTAATTCAGATGATTTGAATTTCCCGCCAAAAGGAAACCCAAGGTCAACGGATCGAAGTTTCAAAAACCAATGTACAAATTCGACGGTGATGCTACAGGATAGTACTCATAACTATGCTAAACTGTGACGTACCAAGGAACATGTAAGCAAGAACGATCAGCTTATTTAGTTCCGCCGAATCGCCACTTTTTTCTGAGTTTCTTCCAGGCAATAGGAATTCAACCTCGGATCTTCTCAAAACAGTTCTTGACAGTCATGTGACAGTTTTTTCCGGTTTTTTTATAACCTATAAGCGCATATTCAAGTAAATTCGACGACTCGTGAGAAACTTAAGACAGTTTGCTTTTCTGTCGATCATTCAATTTACATTGATTGATTCCGGTAAGTAGCGACATATGCATGACGTTTGACTATTTTCTTGACACATCAAAATGATGTAATGGAGGACACAGCTGATGACAAATGGTTATATCAAAACTAAATAGTACAAAACTATAATCAAATAATAAGTTTTTGTTCGCGTCGCATGAACTATTTGCACTTTATGCACTTTTGCACACAAAAGTTCTAAAAAGTGCATAAAAGTGCAAATAGTTCATGCGACGCGAACAAACTTAATTATACAACTGAAATAACTAATAAGATGTGAAATACAACTTAAAAACCTTAATAGTTCGGTTGTTGTAACAACAAATTGTGACCGCAGGAAATCTTACTTCAAAATATCAAAAAAGTCTTACAACGATTATAATAGTAATATTTAATTTGCAATCATTTAATTTACCAAAGCAAAAGAAACATTTTTCACACATAATTTAAAAAAATCGCTGTAGCTTTCTAACCTTGTCATAAATGGCGTGTAGAGCACGAAACACTAGCAAATAAGTTAGTGCATAAGGGGAAAAGGGAGGTAAAACTGAGTACATTGGGAGTTTCGTGCTCCTTATCAAAGGAACGCTTAAATTGCAGTTAGAGTACACCGGCAGTACTACCGAACTGCTTTTATAGTGAATGGAAGCACTATTAGAATAGGTTTTAAGTAATTTTAACTTTGGTGCTCCGGTAGGTGGCGCCAGCGGTGAACACATGCAACTCATGATTCGACAGATCGTATAAAATAAACTCCCAAAGTCATCAAGCAGATAGTGGGTTAAAGTTTAAATTTGGAGTCAATCCGATATCTGGGATTCGGATCCGCCAATCAAATCCTGCGGTTCCGATGCATTATCCGAAACCTCTGACCCATTTCTATGCTCCGCAACCTCTGGGAATCGGATCCCTCGAAATCTTGAATTTTTGAGGTTCTTTATCCCCGCTATTTTAGATCCAAATTCATTATCGATAATACGGATCACTCTCCTTTTTGTATAGTTTATATTATTCCGAATTTATGGCTTTAATACTGGCACCCGATACTTTACTTGCTAAACACTGTCTACAATCTTGTTTGAATTTAAAAAAAAGATGGGAACTTATATTTGGATGATATCCGAATCCATTATCGAAAACTGGAATACAAAGCATTACTTTTACTTAATGGCTTTATTGTTATTGTCAATTTTATTTGATTTACGGGAGACTTTCAAAGCATTATACTGCATTATGTAATTTTTTTATGAATATAGCGTCGGTGCATTTGTTTTTGTATAAGCAATAACATTTCTTTTTTGAAAAGATACCTACCGTTTATTCCAGAGTGTTTTGAAAGTATTGCTTCTTAGAATTCATGCTGTTTTGTAAAATATAGACCAATTCTTTACATCGCACTTCCTTTGAAGCCCTTAGCAGCAACATCATTTCAGGAGCGGTACTTCAGTGCTATAATTCCTTTAAAGCAATCGTTATTGATAATGACATGACTCAAACGGGTTAATGGTTAGAAAGAAAACCCAGACAATACGGCTGTCAATGAACTGATATACTATACTTATATAAAGTCGAAGCATGTTTTTCCTATTTCGTCGACTACAGCCAATATCTTAAACAAATGGACTAGGTACTACTTTACACGCGAATAGGTGGGAATCGATAACTATTTGCTGCCAAACACGTAAAGCCATCCCTAGGCAGTTGCCTATGAGAGCATGTTATTTAGAGGACGAGACGCCGGAAAACATTTTATGTGACTGGCTGTTGCTTGTTCAATTTCGAGGTTGCATCCTGGAGGCCTTCTGCCCGGTATTGCCAACGGCGGCGCTTTACCTACTATAATTGGCTATAAAGGCCGCTTTACAGTTCGCAATTTTTCGTATTGCCTGCAATAGAATTGCGAGCAATACAAATAGCGCATGCGCATTCAATGGATTTCGATCAGCTGTATGCAATCTTATTGGTGTTGCACGGATTAGAACGTGTTCTAATATTGTGTTGCGTGCAATTCTATTGCAGGCAATACGAAAAATTGCGAACTGTAAAGCGGCCTTAATACTTCACGAGTTCAAACTCCGTTCAGTGTTGCCAGCGACCGTACTTTTGTACTTTTTTAGTACATTTGACGTCTATGGTACAAAAGTACAATTCGTATCTAGTACATTTTTTATGCGTATATACAAAAAAAATGTCGATGACAAAAATACTCCAAACTGTGGTACTGGAAATGCTGCAAACTTCTCCTCTCTGAGTTCAGTGTTTCTGCTGTGATGATGATAGCTTTGCTATTGAAACGTACGTCCAGTTTAGTGCAGTTTGTGGTGAGGGGTTTAGGAGAAGTTTGCAAAAAAAATGTCATACATAACGATTAGCGAGTAGTTGAAAACATTTACATACAAAAGTATTTTTGTTCTTATTTCTTTCATAAATTTAAATCCTACAATCACTTTTAGTAACTTCAACAAGGCTTTAATGTTGATGCATGAATTCATCACGATTTTTATTGCATAAAACTACACTATCAAGAATTATGGTTATAAATATACCATAATGGTATAAGCATACTCGTACAAATTTTGCGGTCATAAAAATTTAATATGTTTATGACACGTTCTAATTTTATGGTGAAACCAAAAAAAACTAACCTTGGAAATATTTTTTGTTTTACACAATCCATACTATTTGAAGTTATATATTAAAATTATTGGGGAATATTTAAATTTCGTTGATGAGAGTGTGATTAACATTTACTTTTTGATGTAAGAGAGGCGCTATAAAAAGTACATTTTGTTCAATTTTAGTACATTTTAATGTTTGTCTTCCTACATTTTCCTTATAATCTAGCTGGCAACACTGGCTCAGGTAGGCTACAGATAAGTGGATGCCACCTGACGAACAATCCAGAATCAGACTGGATAAGTTTGGGTCCCAAACCCTAGAACCCGAGATAACCATTATACAAAAATATTATGTTCTTTTGAAAATCAAAACTCATTTTTGTCGCGCATATGGTCCTCATATACGTTGTTAGTGCATTGTTGTTTTTTGTTGATTTATCGTCTTTAGCAAATAAAATGCCAGACTCTAGTAGTTTACGAAAATAGTATCTGCTATTCACTGGCATAATCAGCTATTTTCGCGGTAAATGGGTCTTATTAAATTAATTTAGGATTCAAGGGATAATAATAATAATATATTATTATTATCCCTATTATTTAATCTTAAAATTGTATCCTTCCGCCAGTCATTAATTGATTAATCGGGCTAAAATTTTTCACTTCCTTCGCTAGTTCTTGGGCATCTCTACAGGTCAAGTACTTGTAGTAGGTGTAGCAAAGCACTTGTAAATACCTTAGACGATATCGAGTGCTCGGAATCTGGGGGCAGAGCAATTAGTGCAATACCAAACATACACACCTTTTATGTTAAGGTCACTAAAAATATTTGCGGGAAATTTAAATTTGGTTTAGGGATCCTAAGCAAATTTGATTGCTCTGAGTTGGATCGTCATTTGGATGCGGGAATAACAAAAGTTTGAGTTTCACATGATGAAAACAGTCGTTTTAACAACTCTCATAATAGCAGAACCAGAAAATCTTGAATATTCTGCAAAAAGAGAAATACTCCATACTTATTTATACCGTTATCATTTAGATTAAAAAAAAAACAAAATAACTCACTTGTTAGTCTCATTTTTTGTTTTGTGTTTTACAGATAGCGCTATTGATGCGAGGTAAACTACCAAGATTGGGAGATCTGAGGAGGACATTTTTAGGAATCCTGCAATCAACGGCTTTTTTAAGTGCAACTGCTTTTGGTTATTCCATGTTTTCTATGCACTTTACGGTATGTATTCCTTAATTATAAATTATCTAAAGAATTAATGTGCATTTTTACAAAAATAAAATTAGCGCTAAGAACATTTACGAATTTGACTGATTCTATAAATAGTAATACGTATATCCTGCTAGTAAAAAACGTCTTGGGTTGTGCTTTACTTGTATACGGACGGGGTTCCATTATTTTATGGAGCTGGGATGGGAGTCTGCTGAAACGCTGTGTTTCGGGCAACCTCGCATAGCGTAGTGGTGACTGATGCTTTTGATTATACGTTATAAAATTTTTCAGCACTGCTCCGCTTTGCACTGCCTGGTAGCCTTACGCATGAATAATTACGAAATCGTACTCGCCTACGCGTATGTATACCTACTATAAGGGTCAAAATTTAACTAGATATAGGAAAGCAGAGGGTAGGAAAGAGTGTGCCGCTTTAAAATAGAAACAGACACATAGCCGTGTCTCCCACTACATGCCTAACGCCCAATATCGTTTCAAAATTGGCATTGGTGCGTATTGCAAGTTCATTTTATGGATAGTAAAGATCGCTATACCAAGGTTAAATTTTGTCGACCACGGTATATGCCTTTTTCAGTGGGTACCTCTAAAAGCTCTTATCCATGCGTCATCCTAACAGCTTTTAAAGTAGGGCTGTTGCTCGAAATCGGGCACACGAACTGCCTGGTTTCGGGTACCCGGGCAAAGCTCGATTTCGGGTAATACCCCAGTTTCGGGTAAACCTCGATCCCGGGTAATACCCGATTTCGGGTAAAGCTCGATACCCGGGTAACCCGAAATCGGGTAGTGCACTAAACGGATACCTGACTCCTGAAAAAGACGGATTTCGACAGCCCTAGTTTAAAGGATCTCGCACGCTTACGCGACACAGTCCCGGCGACGGCGATAATTTCGCGTCCTGTACTAGTGTTTTGATGTTCTCTGTCAGAAATTTTATTATCAATACATCCTAGATTAAATATCAAGGTGTATGCGTGGACATTAATTTACAATGTGGCTATCGAGGAAAGTTCGTGATAAATAACAAAGCGTACTTTTTCAGGATGGATTGGGATTTAATTTTTAATTCGAATAAAGTTTTCTTTATAATCACTTTTAATATCGTCTAAAATAGAGGTACTTTTATGTCAAATTCGTATCCCCCTTAGCAAAATTTAAATTTCCCACAATTATTCTTAGTAACCTCAACATTGAAACACGAAATTACCAATGGTTTTGTATTAGATTATTAGTTATTTTGATGTCTTTCAGTTGAAGTTACTAAAAATAATTGCGGGAAATTTAAATTTTGCCAAGGGGGATTTAAGAACAAACCTCGTGCATGACTGGATCGATGTCTGATAACTGCATTTTAAGTCATGCGGAACTTTTTAGAAAAAAAATAACTTCTCCTAAAATTAATAAGAAAGTTTTTAATGTGGTTCTAACTTAAGTAGATATACTGTACATATGTGTATATACATGCGTATGTACACACACATATTACTTTAATAAATGTAAATAATTACGTTCTATTAATTTCATTTAGTCATTGTAGAAACTTTTATAAAACATACCATCCTTTTTCCATTTCTTAACATCTATAATCTATATCCTTACGGATTAGACATCTTCCACTAAAACGGAAATATGCCGAAACGTTTGAATTTCAAAGTAAATGGTTACTTATATCGCAGTTGCAACACTAATTTACTGAAAACACTGCTCGCAGTACAAAGTGGAGTTTTAAACGGTTGGAATATTTTCTCACTATAGTATACAGGATGTATCAGATATAGAGGTAAATATAATAATATGTAGCAGCTGTAATCATATACAATCAAAAAGTCTTACTGCACAGGGGGTCTATCTGTAAGCATTAACGAGAAAAAAAATATTTTATAAATGCCGTGGCCTAGAGCCACACCTGTGCCCAACCTAAATGTTGTCCCGCGTATACCCCCACATACCACTATCATTCAGCCATTACCGCTGTTAGTTTTGTGTGGATCGCCGCTTGTGGAGTGCAAGCCACTTCGAACATTTTATTTAAATTCTTCCCGTCTCGAAAAAACGATCCTTTTCAGGACCATCATGGTTTCATATAAAGAAAATCGAAGCTTGACGCATCGGCAAAAGCGCGGGAATGTATAGATTCATTTTCGCGCGACATCAACATTAACAAAAAAGGAATGTTTATTTTATAAAAAGAAGAAGTTTAAAATGCCTCAGTTTTGCTATTTTTACAAGGGCCTTTATTTATTCAGAATGACGTTAAATGAACGGCATACCATTAAAAATAATACTAAATGAGTGCAATGTATTTATACATAATACCACGTTTAGCGGGTGCTTAACATGGCGTTTCCTTGTATCAGGCCCAGACTAAAGAATTTTTGGCTCTAATTTTTCCTTTTTTTTATTCTTTAATGATGAAATCCGGTTTCGGTGGGTTTATGCTTTATATGTCGTGTAGTTAACACCCAAGAAAAATTTACTTTTTTATTTGATACACCCTGTGTATAAAATACATCTTTTTGTAGTCAAAGTTGTATTTAAAATATAAAGTTTAAAATAACATTTGGGAATGTTTGACGCTTAGAATATTTCGATTTTTTCAGCACGATAATATCGCGAGGCGAAATTGTCTAAATCGCTGTGACTGTGTCGCGCTGATGTGGGAGATTCTTTACTCTCGTTTATACATTGTTAGTTATTCTTTTCTTCTATTTATTGGAAAAAAAATTGATAAAATCACAGCTGAAGTGTTTTTCTTGCGATTAAAGAATTTTCACCGTTCGGTGCATGGTTTTTATTATTAAAATATGTATTTGGAGAGACGTTTGATTTTATTAATAAATCTTGAAGTACACTTATATATTTTTATAGTATTTTATCTGCTATAACTTCATCTTAAGTGAATTAGCTATGCAGTTTGTTAAAATTTTTATATTTTAATAATGTAAGTAAAATAAATAAACAAAATAGCACAATTTCATACACATTTCGATCTTACAATGTCTTCTACAACAATTTGACGCATTAGCGTTTAGTACCAATTGAGATAAAAAAATAGCATCGTCTATACAGTTTATTACACTTCGTGAAAAATATCAGTAAGAGTCCATAACAGTTTGATACGACTAGCGAGATGATGGACATACGCGGGAGTCACACTTTAGGAATCGGATGTTCTTAGCATCGAAACGAAAATTTAGCAGCGTGGCATATGCATTAGCATATGCTGCAGTTATATTAATAACTATTTGACGAATCATTTTTTTTTTTATAACATTTATTAAGTGTTCAAAAATCTTGCATCTTCATATTCTACTAAAGTTTTTGTAAATGCACAATCGAAGTTTATATTTATCAGTTGTCTGGTTAACATACAAAATATCTTTTATTCAAACATTACAGGAAAGTGCTGGGAACTTTAATATTTTAACCAGCATCTTTCCTGCCAGCATTTCTCCAGCGTTTTTCTATACTAATAGAGAGGCCATCTAGAAGAACATTACTTTGCTTATATGTTAACAATGTAGCTACCGAAACAGTATGGAATATGCTCAAAGCTAGAAACGTTGTGACGCCTATAAAATATGGACAGGTAGCTATATTTGGAGTCAGTATAGCAGTGCTGTTAACATTCTGGAGAGCAGGTTATATGAAAGGATGAATCTAGAATGGATCCAATGTTCAAAATAATAAGGTATGTGATTAAAAGTTTTACTGGCTTAATAACAAGTAAGCATCAGCAACAAACTATACAGAGTGTCTCACGCATCGATGTATGAAAGACCTACATTCAGATAATTCTGAAAATTTCACAGTATACTAAAGCCAACGTGCGCTACTGAATTAAAATATTTTTAATAATTCGTTGTACCGGAAGTGACTGCCAACTTTGTTATTTTAAATGGAAACACCCTCTATATTATTACATTTTTTTAATTCCTCGTTCAATTTTTAGTGTAATTTTTTAACCATAATTTGTAACTAAATATTATACATTTTTTTTTAACTTTTTTTTAACAAGAAATTTCAGGAATTGTGAAGAGCTTGGTAAGCTGTTTGATATTTACTTTTAGAGAAATGTCAATTTTTATAAAAAAATTCTGGATAATTTGAAACTTAAAATGGATCCATTAGATATCAGTTTCTTTTAGCCATACACGAAGTTTTTGAAAAATATGAATTTTACGTAATTTTTGTAACGTAAAATTATTATATTATTATATTAATTCTGCCATTAAGTTTTCGTAATCATTTTTTTAGCATATAAAACGAGTTATAACAAGTTTTCAGAAATATTATTATAAACCATTACAACAGCCTAAGATCTGTTTGCATTTGATAATTTAAGTTTTACAATTTCTTTTTGTATTACAGTTAACCAAGATTTTAGATAGGTTGTGGTTTCTCTTAACTGCCGCATTATGCAATCTAGCATTTTATTAAAGTGTGAATAGTGATAAAAAATGCAGAGAGAGACTATTTTGAAACAGTATTCGAAATTACAAAAATGTATGTTCTTAAAAAAACTTGATTTGTCTGTCTGTTTAAACGAAATCAGGGTTCTCTTAACCCTGAACATTCAATACGCAATAAAACTCTTGCTTAATCTTCTTTTTGTAATTGTTACTTCCACATAAGACGCGCTTTTATATATACATGTTAATTTTTTAGATTTGTGATAGGTCCGCATGAGCAAAAAGACTATAATCGCTCAAATAACCCTAGTAATTTTCGTAGAAAAGAAGAAAACAGAGGCGACACTGTGAATAATCTTAGGTGGAATACCGTGAGAAAACATAAAAATATAATCTTCCACGTTGTTAGCCAAGCTTTGAGGGCATATAAAAAAATTATTAATAGAATAAAGTGCTGTGATAGATATTCTATATGTCCACATCCCTTTAGTTGTATATATTATACGCTGCAGGTACTACTAAACATTTTTTTCAAGCCTTGACAATGACTTGAACTCTATTGATATGTTTTAGGGAACAACAAAAATGTTTTCAGTAGGATTAGGTCTTCAAGTTCTTTTAAAGTTAGTTCTTAATATCAAACGTTATTTAAATCACCTAGAAAATTTGGAAGTGTGTTATTTAGGAGAGATACACTGCAACTAGCTTCATTTTTGGCTGGTTCATGCGGCATATTCCGGGTAAGCTGACTTTTTTTAATGCTTATGAACAAATAGTCAAATGGCTTTGTATGTGATAACGTTAAAAGAATAACAAATAATAGTAGTAGCAATTGTTATGAATAAATAAATATACAAACCATAGTAGTCCTGTTCTTTCTAATCATAAAATGGACATCTGACTCAGACACATTACTCAAAATCCAACGCATAGAATCCAGCTTATTGCAGCGTCCATCAGCACTTCTGAAATCAACTGTCTATATATATGTACCATTGAATACAAAAGTCTTGATTCAAAACTATAGAAATATTGAAATACTGAAGAAACTCTAATGATTCTATTTCTATTTATGTCAAACTTGAGTCAAGACTTTTGTCTTTGATAGTACACAATTAACGTTTTCTTCATAGAGTATATCCTTAAATTAGATTAGATTAGACGCTGTTTTCTACCATGAATATGTGTGTAAGTGGTGATATGTGCTTGTATATAGCAGTTTTTATTTTAGGCAGTATCTTGTTTGTTAAGAAGAGGAACTGGTAAAGACAGCCCTTTATTTGGTTTGCCAGCTGGTCTACTAGCGGGAATAGCATTTTCTCAATATCCAGATACAACAATAGCCTTGTACGTTTTTTGGAAAGCTGCAGGTAAGCTCTGACGTTGGAAAGAGACACTGTAATATAAAATTTATAAAATATTTTTAGATTGCGTACAATTTAGGAATCGAGAAGGGATATGTGCCTGATATACCTGGCTTCAACGTAATGCTATATTGTTTAAGTACTGGTATATTATTTCACGTTGCTTTGTTGGAACCCCATAATCTGAGATCTAGTTATTGGAAATTCTTGGTTAATATTTCAGGGGGAAGGTTTGTACGAATTCATAACTTTCTTTTTTTCTTGTATTTCTACTGTACTGTTCAAGTCGGCTTCTATAAAAGATCTTTACCAAACAACTTTTATAGTGTAATAGACAAACATTACTTTGGAACTCATGCACAGGGCTCTGAAAATAACAGCAGGTTGGCGTATAAGAAAAAACCTAAAGGTTAATCCTGCGAAAATTATACTAATTCTCTTCACGAAAAGAAGAAAGCTGGATGGGCTAAAACCACTAGCTCTTCATAATGAAATGGTACAATTCAGTCAGGACCTCAAATTCTTAGGAGAGGTTTTTGACTCGAAGATAACCTAGAATCAACATCTTGAACAGATGATAAATAAATGTAGCCGGACATTAATGATTACGCGTAGAACATTTGGGAAACATGGGGATTGAAACTACGCATGATATACTGGTGATACACTGAAGTGGCAATAAGTTAACTTGGGGCTACTTGATTTCGTGGACAAAGATTGCGCATTATTAAACTCGCAAAGATACAGAGGTTGGCTTGCTTGTACATTACTGAAGCTGCAAAAAACTGATCCACAGCTGGCATGGAAACCATGCTAAATCTGCCCTCCCTTAGATGTTTACATTAAAGGGGAGGCAAGAATGAAAACATACAGACTATAATGTGGTGATACAAACTGGAGAACTTAGGATACTCCTGGCTATGTCAGAATAACAGTCGAAATCACAAACCTATCTTTAAAATGAGCAGTAATATAATGACTCCAGACTTTCCTTCGACAAAACCTTCAAAGTTATCTTGGACTTTATTTATAAAAGGCTAAATAATTACAATTTATCCTAAACCCCGTACTCCACCTGGAGGTACTACACGAAGCTACCTATTCTAAGCACTATATGGATTACATAACAACTGAAATGGTCCTACCCTAACCAAATAATTTCCCTTTGATTAATAACACTAATAACAAAATTATAATAAATCGCTCAGTTATCAGTTGTTACTATGTTTGCACCCTAGAAGCGAGATCAGCATTCGCCGAGAAGTAAGGAAACCATGAAAACCTTAATCTGGGAGCAGGAACTGAGAAGCAGTCCCAGGTTACTGATAGTCAGCAAATTCCAATAGCTATGCCGTCTGTAAGTACCTCCTCGGTCCTTCGTAGACGATGAAGGCGGTTTTTATGTCCCTCCTTTCTCGTCTGTTCTTCAGTTACATAAAATGAGCTGAAAGCAAATAAAGCATAACCAAGGCTGCGATACGAATCTAAAAGAGACACTAGGCGCACTGAAACAGAGTTCAAGAACAGGTACACAGCAAACGGGTGATGAGGCAGCCATCTAGACATTTTACAAACGCATGTGCTGACTCAATCAAATACAGCTTAGAATTGTAACGAGTCTATTAACAGGACACGGCTGCATAAGAAAGCACCTTCAGAGAATAGGCGTCTTTAAAGACGAAACTATGTAAACCATGCAACAGGGAGGAATGTTTTTTTTTAATGCGTTGCATTGGAACGATAGGGATTACCATTGCTGGGAGCATTCACCCAGTGACTGATTTGTCGGATTAAGGTTACCACACAGGCTGCTAAACCTAGTTAAAGGGACTAACCTCGTTATGTAAAGAAATACACTAAGCGCGGAATAACACAAAATAGGCTGTAGGTCGCGGTGTTAATGTTATGAAATAATAAGGAGACCTATCAATATCAGACCGCATCCTTTGCTCATTCCTGGGCAAACTATATACTATACAGGGTGATTCTGAATATATGCGACAAACTTTAAGAGCTGATTCCTGAGGTTATTTTGATCATAAAGGTTCATATGAGTATATGTCCAAAAACAGTTTGGTTTTAAAGTTATTGAATGTTTAATAATAAATTATGAACTATGACTAACACGATATAATATCAAAAACTATTGTGTTGAGAGGGAATTGTTTATTTGTTATTTCAATATTTGTCAATAGTTGTCAGAGTATTCATTCAGTTTATTGCCAGTTTCTGTTTTCTAAAATGAATTACACGAATGCTAAGACGTATAATATGCATTTCGTTTACGGTCTTGTCAATGGAAATTCGCGTGCTGCTAGACGTCTTTATGAAGAACGATACCCGAACCGTATCATCTCGCATCATTCAATATTTGCCGATCTTCACCAACGTCTTAGTGAAACGGGAAATTTTAAAAAATTGACGACTGATAACGGGCACCCATCTACAGTGAGAACTCCACAAATTGAAGAAATGGTACTAAATGAAATTGAGGAACATCCTACTACAAGCACCAGAAAAAATTGCGTTTGCTTTAAACTTTAGTCGGGCTACAGTTTGGAGAATATTGAAAGATCAACTGTTGTATCATATCATATTTAACAGGTGCAGGCACTTTTGCCGGCAGATTTTCCGCAAAGAGTGGCTTTTTGTCCGTTCCGTTGCAATTAAGATTATAAATGTATTTTATGCATGACGGTGCTCCAGCGCATTTTAGTTTAGTTGCTCGCGAGTTTTTGGACAATACGTATCCAGATCGGTGGATAGGACGAGGAGGTCCACAACCGTGGCCTCCTTGGTCTCGAGACTTAAATTCTTTGGACTTTTTTCTCTGGGGTCACCTTAAATCATTAGTTTATACGACTCCCATTGAAAATGTCGATGAACTGAGAAATCGTATTATCGCAGCTTTTCAAACAATTCGAAATACCCCTGGTATTTTAGACGGACTCGCAGTCAATACGACGGATGATAGAAGCTTGTATTGCAGCTGGGGGCGGTCATTTTCAACAGTTAGTATAAATTAATTTTGTTTTACTAATTATTTTGTTAATTTATAATAAAAACATTAATTCTGTTAACTTACTATTAAACATTGTACAACATTAGAACTAGTTCTAAATGATAAAAAAATCACTAGTTCTTATGAACTTTTATGATCAAAATAACCCCAGGAATCAACGCTTAAAGTTTGTCGCATATATTGAGAATCATCCTGTATATAGTATGGACTCAATTTAACTTTGTCATTTAATAACTTTAATACATAATGTGTATAAGAACGAGCCTAAGGTTAGGTTATATGTTTTGCCCCTTCTTTAGCACCCATCCGTTTTCTCATAAATAAAAATCACATTGAATACTTCATGCAAAGTAAAGAATCGTGATTATTAATGATTGCATTATTTAAACAGGGTTGCCTGCATGAATAGAAAACCTTTAGATGTTTGGGGATTAGGTACATCTGAAGGACTAGCTCAAACGTTACTGCGCACGAGAACAAAAGAAGAAGTAAAATTTTTAGGATGTAAATGGTAGCTGGAATAAAGCAGGACGTGGAAATATCTTCCGCATAGCCTTACTTAATTAGAATATGTACACTACCAAATGCGATAAATGAAACGCACTTAGTCATTTTTACAAAGATTTATTTATTATGAAAAAATCTTAGGTATTTTGGTATTTTTGTTATTTATGGTTTAGATGAATTGTATATTGAACTACCTGATACTAAAATTAATATGTACGGGTCATAGGGGTTATGTATTTTTATAAATATATTTTTTATGTTGTTTTATTTAACGAAATCTTTAAATTCTGTGTTAGTGCGGTGGCGTACTAGACACTCCAGCTACTTAATTTCTTAAGAGACAACCGCACTATAGCAGGGTTTATAAAGTATTTCATTTGTACTGATTTTACAATGATGCTGTAAGTTAAAAGAGGTAATTAAATATATTTTGGTGAATAGATTAAATTGTCCATGTTTATATATTCCCGAGAAACGCCATTTGATGAAGAATCAACAATTAATAAGAGGTAAATTTGCTAGCGCTTGAAACTACTACCGCTTATGCATTAATGGAAGAAACTAAGGAATAGCAATAATGAAAAAAACTAAATAATGGTGACCTACTTAAAGATGAGCATATTTACGTCGGATGTGGACTCCATAGCAAACACCCTTTCTTACATCAAAAACAAGTCGAAGTAGTAGATGTTGCAACGTTTGCGCAACGTATTCGATGTCCATCAGAAATTACCCAAACTTTTTTTTTATAAATTTCGTAAAAGTTTTCGATTTTCATTAGTTGTTGAATACATGAAACTGTTGTATTTTTAGACACCGTTTGTTAGTGCGCATCTTAAATGTATACTTCGTATTGAACATAGAAATTCAGTTTTAGTGGCGTTTACTACACCATGTTTCGTGTTTTTATACAGAATGAAAAATGGTCGCTTCGACCATTGATTCGAATACGTAGGGTAGGCAAGCATGCAAACCATCAGCACGGATATCACAAACTTCTACAAGAGCTGCAAAAGTGTCTGTAGTTTAGTATAATAAACACCTATGCTCCTTTTGTAGCATTAAATTTTTCTATAACAAAGTTACTGTTCAAGTAACGAGCCTCGCTATGAAAGAACATCATGCACGTCAGTTGATGAAAACAACACACAGTAAATGCACAATGCATCCTTGATTTTCTTGGAATATGGCAGCATGTTGATCTTTAGTAAAGTCTTAACTTGAAGTTGGGGATCAAGAATTTATTTAAACTTCACTTTTTGAGATGAGTTTTTCGTTTTGACTAAATAGGGCATTGGGGAGGAGGGCAAACGTCCCACTTAGCTACGCCTATGGCTATACTTTATCTCTGGCCTATGGCCCCCTGTATTTCAAATTTCTATTTAGGCAATACAAATAATTTGACGATTACAGTTGCACTTTAACCATAGATATTTATATAAGGTGAAGAAACATAATTATTTTCTAACAGAAGTTTTAAGTATATAAATAAAATATTATTTAGGTATATAAAATTTATTTAAAAATGGATTGTGGGATTATAATTCCTATATTGATGTGGAAGTATCCAATTGGACACCCTTCATAGATTGAGGTGTCTAAAAAGTACAAGAAAATAAAAAAAGTAAAGTTTTTTTAGCAATACCTTCAATCTTCCTCCACCTGCTGCCAGAAGAAGCTGGCTTGGTTTCTTTCTCTGGAACAGCATTTAAATCCTCAAGTATATCTACTCCTACAATATTTTTCACATTTTCGATCGTCATTGGTGTATAAGCAGATGAGAGTTTCATATTGGTATTGAAATATTGAAAAAGCACATTGTCGATATCCCTAACCACATCATTTTTATAGCTACACAAAATCATTAAACTGAAAGTATATGCATAAATTACTATATCTGCTATTGATTTTAACAAAGGGGAGAGGACACTTGCCTTGGGACATAATTTCTAAGAAATGGATGCGGATTTTGCAAAACTACGTCGCAGAAATCTTTTAATTCCATTATAAATCCATCACTAGGCTCTAGTAAAGTCATAGCATATGGAAGATCATTTTCAAATTCATCATTCTGAAAGAACAAAATTCTAGTTTAGTTTCTCTTCAAATTTTGGTCTTACAAATAGCTTTGCTCAAACAAGTTGATGACCATAGCAAATTTGTAATTAGTGGATATGTCCAGTTTCCAATCAACTAGAAATCCAACTTTAATATATTATAGAATGTAATTTTGCTGCTGTATCACTTTGAAAGTATATTTTATTTATATTTCCTTTTATTTAGCATGTTGCCATAAGTAAAAAAGTATACAAGAAATTGAATATATTACATGTAACAGCCACGTCTCAATGAATTTAACCTAACCGCTAAAAATGTAAAATTTGTGAATATTCTATTTCGTCTAATTTTGAGATGACTTTTGCATTAATTTAATTCAAATTATATACCTGAGGGAGGCATATCTTGCTGAAACTGGTAGCGAAGCATGATTAACCAAGTTTAATTAGGAAGTACTTATTTTACCCTTTAAAATATTCTATTTATTTACAAAATTAACAATTTCTTGAAAATCTTATTTTTATGTAAAATGTAGTTCACATTTTTAATTAAGATTTAAAATAGAAATATGTAGAGGCAAAACAAAATATTCTGATGCAATTGCACGCAACGTGACTTTTTTTGACTCTTCTATTTTGGTAAACCGCAAGATGCATATGTTTAACTGAATTTTGGTGCAGAAAGTCTCAAATTAATCTAACCGTTGCTGATTGAATAGCAACCAGTCAGCGCTTCATTATGTACAATCAACTGTTTACTGTTTATTAGAGTTGAAATTCTACTCTTATTAGAACACTAATCTTAAGTGCGTATAGGTCCAACTATTTTTACCAACCATTTTTGAACAAAGCTGTTTCTATTTATTTTAGTTGAGCAACAGGAAAAATACCTTTGATGCAAAATTATCGCCTCTCACTCTTGTATTTACTAATGCATCAAATATTTGTTTTAACCATAAACTTGATATATTCTGAATATGGCAATCTTTATTCTGCATGCAATTGTCATGTAGCTTTTGTATTAAACGTGTAAGTACATTATTTTCTTGCAAATATTGAAGAAGTGGTTTCCATCCTTTTGCATAAGCTACTGGAATAGATTCTAAACCATCTACAAATTAAAAGAAATTGTATTCTTGTATCAAAAGTTTTATTACTACAAAAGTGCATGTAGCAATTACCAGATTCTGGTATAGAAAAGTAGCCTCCTTCAATAATTATTTCTGGTATATTTTCAGTGGTCAACTTATTACCTCTTAATAACTTTCTTAAAATAGTACTTGAACTTGAATTTTTATTTGCTTTCAATTCTTTCAGCATATTAAGTACAGAGCAGTCTAATTTTTCTCCAGCTATCATTGATACTACATACTTGCAATATAAATTTATCTTTTCATCTACTTTTTCTTTCGTAGGTTCAGTTATAATAAAATCAGTAATTTCTCTATTCTGCATTTCCCAATATTCTCGCCTTAGCCATTCAAAGCAATATTCTATACCTCTTCTCAACATGAACAATGATAAATGTTTTTGTGAATGTGCTAAGTCATGTCGAATGTTAACTAACCATTCCGGCAATTTCTTTTCTTTTGCTACACGGTAAAATGTACCTTGTTGGTCACTATGCGCTGCACAAAGATTTAAAAACCTGGAAAATAGATGTAATAATTAAACAATACAGACTAGTCATTGTTTTACTAATATTGCTATTGGAAATCCAGCTGTCGTAATCTCTTGAAAACAATAACAGATAGGTCAAAGAAATAGGATAAAAGTAGCATTGGCTTGCATTTTTAATTGATATACAGAATATAATTTATTTGTTAGTATTTTTAAGTCTATGACACATTGTTACCTCAAATATAGAACAAAATTACAACATGTAATAACCTTGTAAATATTACCTCATAATAGCTAATCCATAAAAATATGACAATTCTTCTTTGGAAAAAACATTATCGTCTTGCAACATTGCATTTAATATAATAATCGTACCTTCTACACCTGCAAATAATATTGGCATCCTAATTTTCCAAATTTGTAGAATTTTTAAGGCTTTCTCTTTATGAGGTTTTGTACTAGTTTCAGAATATATTAATGAATATACATGCTTCCATTCATGACTATGTAAATAAATAAAATAAATTTTACTATAAATGTAAAACATAATAGTTTCCTTACCTATTGTACCATGGCACTAGAATTTTTCCGCAGTGCTTTTGTGATAATGCCATGTTCCACGTTATTTAATTACTTTAAAAATTGAAAAATTAAATATACACCCGTTAAAATTCCCCACATATGCCGAACATATCGTAGGTTATGCGAGGTTATGTCCAGGTTATGTCACAGTTATATTCTGTGGCACCATTTCGGTGACATTTCTTGAAGAGGTTACAGGCATGGATCATAGCGTTATGTCACAGGGTCACAGATTGTGTTCCATCAGGGAGTGAGGCCAGTTCAATATTTATATTTTTAGTATATCTGCATTTGAAAATCCAATCGAAATCAGTGGATTAAAAATAATGAAATAAATCCTGTAGATATCGATAGAATTGTCTCTGATCACTTCAACGAACAACATTTACAATTCGCGCCATAGTAATATAGCGCGACATTTAAAAACTTAAAAACTATTTATGTTCCATTTTTATATTTAGAAGAGCTTTTTTTAGTTACTCAGTAATCTCAAAGAAAGAATAAGTCGCCCAGGTTTGAGTGAGAGAGAAAATAATGTGTATCACTCTGGTACCACATGAACATGAAATAGTGTTCAACATTTTATGATAGTGAGGGAGTGTGGCGAACTTCTACATACAGATTACTAATGAAAGATCTAATATTTTATCAATGTGTACAGGATTTAAGGTGTATGAATTTTTCAGTAGATCAATAGCATTGGGCTTGAAATTAGTAGACCTACCAAAAAAGTCAGTGGACCTGGCACTGTTGCAGGTCACGAGAATGTGGGCCGTATGTTGACGTTGACGTTGAACCTACATCTCAACCACTCTCAACTGATCTTAACTAGGGTGTGAACCTGAGGTTCTCGGCACGATCAAACTGCTGGGGGTGGGTGTTTGGAACTAACTTTTGATAAGTTACTCTTCAGGGTTGTTTAATGATCGTCATTTGGGGTCACATGTGGACATGTTTGTGGTCATTTTTTTTGTTTTATTGGGAAAGAATAAAGCCCAATTTATAGATTACCGTCCGCCCGCCCGTCCGTATGCCGTAACCGTAAGCGCAACGACGTTCGCAACGGGCATTTAATAAATTCCGTTACCGTAATGTTTGCCCATGCGCAAATGTGCTTAGATTTGAATTTGAATTTAACAGCTGTTTTTGGCTCTTTACTCCTGCTCCAAGTTTCTTAGTAACAATTGTTAGTAGATTGTCTTATATTTATTGCCGTCACCATACGGCACATACATTACCAATATAACATTATAATATAATACATAAACACAGACACATAATAATAATTATATTTTCTTTTGGTTGAATATCTTTAGATTCTGGAAAAGCCATAGACAAGGATAAATATATAGATAGAGTTTAGAGCTGCGCAGTGTTCAGATCACATGGAGGCCGCCATTTTGATGCATGACAGGGTCGTGAAAAAACAATTTAAACATAAAACAAGGACGTAATGGTAATATTTTAAAATAAAAAAATAAATAAAATGCTCATACTTCCTTTTGACACTAGTATTATACTATATACATACAGGAAATAGTATTTTGTACTGCTAGAAAGACATTACATTGATATTTAATTCATTTTTATTTATTCAAATGTATAAGCTAATACACTTAATACTTGGAATTTGAAGTTTTTAGGTTATTTCATATTTCTTGGGTATAGTAAATACACATTATGTCATATGACATTTCTTTATTGGTGGCTAAACACAAATATAAGTTCGTTTATTTTTTTTTCTTACTAATTCGACTTGCAGTTCTTGCATTTAATTTCACCAAACTATGAAGCCGTATTTTACAATAACACTCAATGATCACTTTTGTTAATAAGATCGGATGTTCTTCAAGGAACTGTCTGCGATATGCTGAAATTACCAATACATATTCTAATCTCTCGATCAGCTGGACTATTAATCCATCTAAATAGAATACATGTATGTCTATGTTTTGTGTCAACAGTGCAGAAATACCTTTATTCTTTCATTGCGACAGTGTATATTTATTTTCTCAGATTCTTTGCAGCAGACGTTAACTGCAACAAGCACTCTTCACAAAGGAGAATGCAATAAAGTTATACCACATACCCATGACAAGTAGATTATAGTTGGCTCTTGCTGATGGAAACTGATGTTGTCATCAGGGGCTACCAATCTACGGATGCTTTTACATCCCAGTACGCAGCAAGACATTCTACAACATAAACGCTAATTCACATCTAATTATTCACAGTAATAATACCACACACCTCACTAAATGTTCTTGGTTTAGTATTAAAAATATTAAACTCTTTTAAATATTAAAAAAATGGTCCGACGAAATAAATTATTACTAACAACGTATTATTCAATAATTTAACTACACTTTAATAAACTACTAATTACTAAACAACTTTAATCGAAATAATATATGAAATGCTTAAATATTACGAAAATATAAACACGAATAACCTCAAAAACAATGGGTTTTATAAACCTCCCAAACAAAACTACTACAACAACAGCTGATCTATGCATCAAAATGGCGGTTTCTACACAATCCGAAAGTTCGCGAATGCGCAATGGTCTAAACTCTTTCTAATAGTTATATTCTTATCTATGGGAAAAGCAGACCGTTGAATCATATCAAGATTATATGTAGATCTACTTTTTTATACTTAAACAATATAAATTTGAATTTTTTAAACTAATTAAATGATAGTCAAGTCACAAAAACGTTTTTAAATAAAAACGAATATACAAAATAATGGATCCTATATGTAAGACGCTTCCTTAAATTCTGACCATCTTTGTAAAAATCAAGTACAAGCCATAAACTGTTAAAAGAAATTTAAAATTTTACGATACATGTTCTGATTGGTCGTACGCAAGCCCGTAACGTAAAGGCCGTTTTACACCTAGCTATTTATTGCGCAATTTAAAATTTAATCCGTGTTATACACGTAACCAGTATAAATTGGCCAATAAATTACGCAATAAATAGCTAGGTGTAAAACGGCCTTAAAATGTTAAAACTTGACCATCCAATGGTACGACGACAAACGTACGTAAAAAGCGATGTATAGCCAAATGCTTATATTTGAAAGTCAATAGCAGCTTACTATCGTGCAAGTGATTATAATTTATAATCAGGATTTGCCAACTACCAATAGGCGAAGAGAATTTCAAAAATACGTAAATTCCATTGGATAGGAAGTAATCGTGATTCTGAATTATTCATTGCACGAACGAATGCAGCTGTGATGCAGATGCACTATAAATATATTATATTATAGGGGACTTTTTCATACCAACTCCGGGCACTTTCAGTCATTCAATTGTTCATGGTAAAAAATTCCTATCCAATATCCGATACCACCTGGCCCACACTCATATCTGCCGGTAAGTGTGCGGTAAGCATCCGGTAAGTCACGGCATGTCACAGTTCACAGGTGGTCACAGTGTTAAAACTTATTGGTTGTTCTGGTATATTCTGGGTATATTATATTTTTTATAAGTAACAAAAATTAATCGACATTTTAATATTGCATAGTTGATTGCGTTGTCCAATGAGAGGTGAATATGGGCAAAAAGAAGAATATGGTTTAAATTTTATTTACCAATCAATTTTTTAAATTTTACGATTTTATAACCAATGAAAAATGAGTACTTTGCGAATGGTATCGTTAGGATTAGGTGCTTGGTTATTATACTTGATGTACTTGAGAAAGAAAAAACATGAAGAGAAGCTGAAAGAATTGGAAGAACAGTCTGAACAGATTTGGTATAAATTTATGTTTGTGACAAATGAAAACTCTGGATGTGTAGAACATTTACGCCAAGAAAGGCCATGCAAAGACAAGTGTTCACATAATTATTTGAGAACTATTAGAAGGCATTTACGATCAGCAAAAGTTAGTATTTCGATGTGTGTTTATCATGTAACATTAGACAGTATCTTTCAAGAACTTGTGCGAGCTCGTGCACATAGAGTGAAAGTTAGAGTTATTGCTGATAGAGAAATGGCTCACCACTCTGCCTCGATTATGAAAAAACTTATCGATAGAGGTAGGATGCTGAAACACTAGTATATTTTTATTGCTATTTGAAATTATGATCTATAGGTTAATTGAAAATAAGTAATTTTTTATTTAAATAATGAAAACAAAAAATATTTAACAGTAACCTGGAGTATTGTATTTTCATGATTTTCTTATTACTGTACATTTCCTTTAATATGTCTAAGCAATTTTTGCGCGTGTCCCACAAGACCTATATAGTATTATTTTATGAATATGACAAGAAAGATGTTCTTTTACATAGCAGTAACCATATAGTTAGTTTGCTATTACAGGAATTCCAGTGAAAATACAACTGGATCAATCTAGTCTAATGCACCACAAGTTTTTTTTGATTGACGAGAACACACCTACTGAAGAAGTCTGGTTTGGTTCTTTGAATTTAACTACCCAAGGAATGACTACAAATTGGGATAATATGATATATACAAATAATCCCTAATAATATCAAAATTGTCAAAATGTTTTAATATGTTATGGGAATCGTTTGACAGAATGTAAATCATGTTATCATTCAAATAAGTGAAGTGGGTAAATGAATCAATTCCTATTGCAATGGGAAATATGAGAATGTAATTGTACCTGAAGTTTTTTAAACAAGTATATTTTTATATCAGCTTATGAGTTTTTTTTCATCACTTATTGTTATTTTGTGTCTGTATTTAAATAAAGATCTTTTGACGATCTAATGCTAAAGTTTTATTTCTTCTTAGTTAGGTATATACAAAACTTAATATTAAAGGATAACTTTTTCCTGGACTTCTGTTAGTAATGCATTCATTCTTCTAGATCTAAATCTTGAAGTTCATCATCAAGAGCATCTAAATCTTCATCTACAAATAGATTTTCATTAATTGGAACAGCTGCAGCTTCCTCGCTCAATCCGTTCGTTCGACTTTTATCAGAGGCATTTTGTTTAGATAACAGCCTATCTTGAGAAGCAACTGTACCACTATTATCTGCCTGCAAATTAATTTTATGTAGGCAATAAAATACATACAAAGTAATTTACTTCTCTAGCTTCGGATACAAGTGCGTCTAATGATAGTTCTTTGTACTCCACTGCGTCTTCTTCATCTTCCGCATAGGCATATGAATCAAATGCTTCATCTCCATCTTCCATTTCATTGTCAGCAGCCAGTTCTGGATTAAAACTAAACATTTCCCTGCCTGATAAACCAACTTGCCTGCCAGCTTTGTAGTCATTCCGTTTTTTTTCTTCTTCTTTAAGAGCAGTGTCTTCCTTTTCCTATAGAAAAGAAATGTATGTAAAAAAAAATAGAGAAAGATAGTGTAAGGAAATGCGTTTACTTGGATTTTACGTTTCTTCCACGCAATAAAAGTTTCCAAAGTAACTTTGGTCTGTTTATCACCTAATGCAGCTCTTTCCTTTTCAATTAAATCTTCTAATGATATATCATTCTTCTTATCATCCTTCTTTTTATCCTTTTTGAGCACAAATCCTGGTGGTAAGGCATGTCGATATATGCAATTTTCTCCAGATGGGCACTGCCAAAACCAGCCATACTTCGATTTTTCAACTGCTTCCAAAAAGTGCTTACAAATCTAAATTCAAAATAATTTTTATTTTAATAAAATACTTTTTTTTTACCATACAATATCCGTGGTTGGCATTTTTTTATCTTTTCCATGTTTTTTCTCAATCACTTCCTGTAATTTAGCTTCGTCCCAGTCTTCCATTGTTTCTTCGGGATCACCAGGATCACGCATATCCACATATAAAGACCTTTTTTCCGCTTTACGTTCGATAGATAAGTCATGAGAAAATTTGCATTTATCACCCTTAGTACATTGACCTTGTTTAAAAAAAGCACATACAATGGATTTTGGATCAGCACCTGTAAATTGTTGGTTTTATAAGTTGCAGCATTTATTTGCAATATTTTGTATATTTAGACTTTTAGATAATGTTACTACATTTATGTAAGTAGAAAAATGTATTATTAACATTTATTGGAGAATATTAATAAAACAAACTACTTAAAACAAAAGTTCATATCATGAAATATCCATGATTGCTTCTGATCTTTTGTAAGGCACGACTGATAGAATGTTGCTAGCTTACGGTATCAACCAGCCTGCTGATTATGTTTACTTTTTTATAAGATTAATTCAACAAATATGTTATAGTCATTCAAATTAACAGGAATTATTAATAACATGTGTGAATGTTATAAAAGCAGTCATTATTATGCTTTGAAAGTACAAGGTGTTTTGCAACATACTTTAATGTTAATTTAATAGCAATAAGCTTACTTTAATTAGCTAATTAACTAATTTTAGTTCACCATCAATTAAACTTTACAGAGAACAAAAAATACATTTTCAACATTCAAGTCTACCTTTTTCAATCTTCTGGGTTTGCACTGGTTTAAATAGTTGTGCTAATTCTTTCTGTTCCTTCAATTTTTTATCTTTTTCTAATTTTTTAGGGTCTTCTTTGATTGGATGCTGACCACCAGTTTTCACTTGTTTTTCTACTTGTTGTATAAACTTTTGTTGCTTTGCACCTTTCTTGTTTTTTAAACCAAACGTTTTATCCTACAATTAAATAATCGAAATGAATATATAAGTGAACTAATGCAGAGAAGGAAATGATACAACCTCAATAATTTTCTCTTTTTTCTTTTGTTCAGTTTTTTTGCTAGCAGCTGCAGGTTTTACTTTTGGAGGCATATTTAACGAAGTATTATTAACAAGAAAAAATAAATAGGTATAATGAACGAAAGTATGTAAAATATTTCAACATCCAAGCATATTTCCACAATTCACACAACGGTAAAGTAAAAAGCACTACACATGTCACGGAAAATGAGAAATTCTAGTTTTGACAGATACCAGATATCCCATGATAGTAGACATAAATGGTGACCAACAAATCGTTTCATCAAATAAATTTAGGTCAAATTTATTCATTTGATTAATCAAACTTTGTTTACAATTAATTATTGTCAAATTGATAAAGAACATATGTTTTATATAATACAGATTCCAAAGAATCGAATTTGAATGATATATGTTAAGTAAGTTAGAAATATTGATTTTACTATTGGCTAACCTGATAATTATAAAAACAATCGAATTGTAATAAGTTTTCTGCTGCATTGGGTTGATGTCAAATTGAATAGTTTAGATAAATAACGACAATAACGATATTTAAGTTGCACAAATTTGTTTAGTGTGTAAGAGATAAAGTAATGTTTTTACAGAATTATTTTGTCCCCTTGTAATAGAAAATGATTATTCAGGAACCTGTGCAAGTAAGTATAGGCGCTTACCATAATTTTTTTGGAGATGACAAAAGTATGATAAATGCGAGATAGATCAATTACAATAGAAATTCTTAATTTCAGGCAGCGATATGGCACTGTTTAAACCATTATGATTACGCTGATGCTATATTTTTGTCAGAGAGATTATATGCAGAAGGTACATCTATTATTTTTGTTGAATCGCTAGATATAAAATAACAGTTTTATTTTAGTTAAAACGGAGGATAGTCTTTTTTTACTAGCAACAGCATATTATAGAAATGGACAAGTAGATCATGCATATCATATCTTAAAAGATAAACATGGATATTCATCTCAATGTCGTTATTTATTTGGAAATTGTGCTTTTGAAATGCAGAAGTAAAATTATTATTTTTATTAATGACATCTACAACACTATTGTTTAAAATACTTACTTTTCATTAATTGTAGGTACGCGGAAGCTGAAGCAGTTATAATGGAAAATATATCAAGTCAAAGTAATTTTGAAGAATTAATTAGTGCTTATGGTGATCAAGCTGCATTCACATTATTGTTGTTAGCGAAGATAGCTGCCAAAACTGAACGAATACAAAGGGCGGCAGAGGCATTAAGGAGGGCTTCAAAGTTGAACCCATTTTTATGGTCAAGTTTTGAATTGTTGTGTAAAATAGCTGAGAAACCTGATCCCAATACTATATTTCAACTGAATGATCTAGAAAATTTATCAAAGTGTCATGGGAATAATATTAATAACATTGGAAGTGTTTTGGTTACAAATAACACAACTCCTCAAGATAATCCTCAGTATATTACAACACCCCAACAAATTTTGACTAAGTCATCTTCAAACGATATAAATAACAGAATAATAGTTACACCAGAAGAAAGTCCTTTAACAAATACAAATTCATTGTGTATGTCTGGATTTGGCTTATTAACTTCTTCCAAAGTTAAACCATTACGTTGTAGAGGATTGGAATCTTCTATAAGTGTAAGTGCTTTATCTGTTATAGTCGTGTTGTTATTGTACTTATTTTATAGGCTAGTCCTAGCTTTGGTAAGTTTTTTGAACGAGAAGATTATAGCACTCCCACAACCCCTCACCCTACATTAACTGAAGCAAATGAACAAAAATCTTTCACGAAAAAAGTACGAGCCCGTGTTGGAAATTTAATAAATCGAAATGAAGCTATTTTGAAAAATATAAAGCCAGTTTTTAGTCAGTCAAGTAATGTTACTAATACCATATCAATAACACCTAGTACACCTGCACCTATACCAACAGGACCGAATGTACGAAGAAGCTCAAGATTTAGTAGTAGTAGCTACTCTGCAGTGAAAGAAAATAATAAATCACCAAATAGGAATAAATTCGCAACTCCTAAGTCACCTTCAAGAAAAACAAAAAGACTGGCTAAATGTAGTTTAAATGAATTAAATACATATATGGATTTAAATACCAGGAATAGATTAAAGAAAGAAAAATCAGAAACAATAACATCAACAGACAATAAGAATAACAGTGCAATAAATAATATAAATTCTGTGAATCCCTTACAAATTCAAAAACAATCTGCGGAAGGTTTAATGCATTTATTGAGAGATATTGGGAAAGCTTATCTCTATTTATCACAATTTAATTGTAAACTTGCGATTAGTGAATTTAGTAATTTACCACCACAACAGTTTCATACGACGTGGGTTTATAGCATGTTAGGGATAGCTTATTTCGAAATGGCTGATTACGAAAACTGTGTTAAATATTTTAGTGATATACATAATAGAGAACCATATAGGCTTAATTATATGGATATATATTCAACAGCTTTGTGGCACCTGCAAAAGGAAGTAGCACTATCATCATTAGCCCAAGATTTAATACAAGTAAATAAAAATTCTCCGATAACATGGGTGGTGAGTGGCAATTGCTTCTCATTGCATAAAGAACATGACACTGCTATAAAATTTCTTCATCGTGCTGTCCAAGTAGATCCTTCTTTTCCATACGCTTATACATTACTTGGACACGAATATATAATGACGGAAGAACTTGATAAAGCAATGAGTTGTTATAGGAATGCCATAAGATTAGATTCCAGGCACTATAATGCTTGGTTTGGGATTGGTACAATTTATTCTAAACAAGAACGTTTTCACCTGGCGGAGATTAATTACAATACAGCTTTATCCATTAATAATTACAGTTCAGTTATTATGTGTCATATAGGAGTAGTTCAACATGCTCAAAAGAAAACTGAAAGAGCTTTGCATTCGTTAAACATGGCCATTAAAAATGATCCCAAAAATGCCCTTTGCAAATTTCATAGGGGTTCTATCTATTTTGCAATAGGAAAATTTATTCCGAAGCCCTTAAGGAATTAGAAGAACTGAAAGAAATTGTACCCAAAGAATCCTTAGTATATTATTTAATAGGAAAAGTTTATAAAAAACTTGGTAATACCGATTTAGCCCTTATGCATTTTAGTTGGGCAACTGACTTAGACCCCAAAGGTGCAAGTAGTCAAATTAAAGAGGCATTTGATCCGTCTGTTGGTAGAGGAACTGAAATGGAATCACCAGCCTCTCCATCAGCAGAGGATGGCCAATCTGAAAGTAACTCTGGACAACAGCAAGAACCGTTAGGTGGTTTTGCCAGCTTACACGAAGACAGTGATGATAGTCTTTAATATATTTTTTAATTAGCCTTTGTGAATATTTTAAGTTTTATATTGTATATATTTTAGAGATCGATTTTCTTTATATATATATTTTATTTGAAGATCATGTTCTGATTTATTTTTTCCATAGTAAAATGCAAGACAAAAGACTATTATTACTGCGAAGTGTTTGTTCCTTGTAATTATCAAATGAATTAGATGTATAGTTCAAAGTGGATAAACAAAATTGTACCTACTTATTTTATCTAGAAAAAGTTTAGTGAGTTGTAATTAATTTATTTATAGCACCTTCGACATCTAATGTATATTTAAGACAATGTGGAAGTACAGTATTTGAAATGTTAACTATTTTAGATCGGCATGTTTTTCCTTATTAGTTTCTAGAAATGTTACGTATTTATATCATTTCATAACAAAATAATGTATTACAACTCAATTAGAAAGATGTATATGTACATTTCATGAAATTGTATAATAGCTTTGGTTTATTATTTAACTACTGCAAAAGACAAGTAAAAGTTCAGATATTAGTGACATGTATATTTTCTCATTACGTTTTTTTTTTTTTTAAGAAGTTTAACGATGCTATATAGTACACACTACAAATACTTTCATACTTTAGTTTTCTGTAATTAATTACCTACCTTTTATTTTTTTATGTAATGTGGAATGTAATAAAAAATAAATTTTAATCTCACCTCGGTTTCCTTTTGACGATACAGCATTTGTAATTGACTTAAAATTTCATTACATTTTTTTTTTTTAAGGAAGACTTTATTTTATTTTACATTAAACATTTCTGGCAGTTAGAATCTTTAGATAGAATAATTTCACACTTCTTAATTTTAAAATTGTGAACTCTGAAGCGTTCCTTTATTTCCATCAGAGCAAATAGAGGCAAACTCTTGCGACGTTCTTATTTTAGCTTTGAGATGCTTTAGAGTAGATCTTTCTGCTCGGAATTTGAATCGGGAGCTCGCAGATTTATAATGGCGGGAGAAGATCTCATGACGTCTAACGGTTAACCGTGTAAGCGATAAACGTGATCTAACTTGTCTTCACTAAATCCGATTCTCATTATTCTTTTTACATTATGAACAGACAAAAAAATAGACGTGATGCATTTAAGTAGTGCAAAATTTACGATATTTCTAAGACTACGAATTGAATCGGGGCAAAAATGAGAAGTTAAATTTTACTAAAAGCATAAGGTAAAGTCAGGTAAGTGTGTAGTAAAAATTGCATAGTGCGAAGAAAATGTAACACTGTTCACATAATAAGACATTTTGATAAATTTTACACATAGAAGTACGTAATATATTCCCAGTTGTAAGCCTTCAATAGATACGCCTTTTATAATTATCAACGGTTTACTAGAAAAAAAAGAAATTTTAAACACTGTCAGTACTACACACTTACCCAGCAAAATGGGGCAAGTGTGTAACCGTTCCGCATTTTATATATTAATAGCATTATCCTTTAGTTCGGCCAAGAGTGTAATACTAAACTGATGCCTGTTTAATAAGGTATAATATATTCACAAAATATTCAAGTTATTACACGTTAGGAGATGCGAACTTTTGTCTGTAAAACTAGTATGTAGTTTAGTACATTAGTATTATAACAAGAGGACATCCATATTTCAATTTTAAAAATATATATAGCCAAACTACACACTTGCCCTGGTTACACACTTACCTGACTTTACCTTATACTTTTATTATAGACTTTTTGTTTTGTTTAGATGAGTAGTTTTTACGTGAATTAATTTCTGTCACAAAAATTTCAAAGACATCAAAAATCGACCAGATAAACGTTTTTTTTATTCCAGTAAAGCTCCCTCGTATCCTAAGTTACGTGGTCAACAAAACTTCTTGCTCTGCTGGCTCGAAGGAGTGGAAATTTGAACATGGCATATGTATTGAGCCAAAATTACCGCCCACTGCCTTGCAGTAGCAAAACAAAAAAGTAAAGTTAGATAACGGTATTGCAAATTATTAAAAAGCATAAGGTCAAATAAAATATATCTAAAGTGTCCGTACGTCTAAATAGATATACATGATGTAAAACAACGGAAAGATCTTATGGTCTTTTCTAGCTTTACTTTCGGTAAATTCGTTATTTTCAAGATTTTCAATATCCAGTTGCTTTGAAAAGTCGGACTCCAAAGAAATGACAGCAAGGTTTCCTAGCCGCTCCTAACCCATTTTACCTGAGCTAATAATCTTGCAAGATAATATAATAACCTAGCAGCCATATTCTGTAATAGGGGAAAGTGGTCGAATCCTGCGCACTTAACTTCATACAGCTATATTACTTTTAATAAAACTGTACCGTAGTTTATTTTTTAAAATGTAAAACATTAGACATTCAATATTTGCTACAAAAAACACTTGAACCGTTTAATTCCTTAAAAAAAAATTAAACTGAAAATTTAGTGTGCGCAGAATTACCTGACTGGATGGTATGGATGGGTTAATTATACAAAATAAGGGATCATATTTGTAAGACGCTTCCTTAAATTCTGACCATCTTTGTAAAAATCAGGTACAAGTCACAAACTGTTAAAAGAAATTTAAAATTTTACGATACATGTTCTGATTGGTCGAACGCAAGCCCGTAACGTAAAATGTTAAAACTTAACCATCTTTCTACGGGCGGACGGAACGGGCTTACGGAACGCCGTAATCTATAAATGGTTACACGCACAGACCATTTAGTCATGTTTTTCTTACGATTACGGTATACGAGCGGGCGGGCGGACGGAAATCTATAAATTGGGCTTAAAAGCCCAATTTATAGATTACCGTCCGCCCGCCCTTCCGTATGCCGTAACCGCAAGCGCAGCAACGTTCGCAAAGAGCATTTTATAAATTCCGTTACCGTAATGTTTGCCCATGCGCAAGTGTGCTTAGATTTGAATTTAACAGCTGTTTTGGCTCTTTATTCCTGCTCCAAGTTTCTTAGTAACAATTGTTAGTAGATAATTTTTCGATCTATAACACCAAATGTTTTGAGTAATGTTAAAGACTCATTTCAAAAAAGAGTGAGTACGCCTCTGCATTGAAAACGATGGCCATCATTTTGAACAGTTTTTAAAATATTAGCAGTTTTTCACATATGAGTTTATCACCAGTGCTTTTGATGGCTGCATCCCATGTAATAAAACGACCCTATCACAAAGAGGAATGCCACAAGCACACACACGCAGACATCATTATAATAATATAATATTTTCATTTGGTTGAATATCTTTAGATTCTGGAAAAGAAGACCGTTGAATCATATCAAGATTACATGTATAGATCCATTTTTTATATATAATAAATTTGAAATTTTTAAACTAATTAAATGATAGTTAAGTCACAAAAACGTTCTTTCTTTCTAAGGAATTTAATTATATAAAACAAGGGATCATATTTGTAAGACGCTACCTTATATTCTGACCATCTTTGTAAAAATCAGGTACAAGTCATAAACTGTTAAAAGAAATTTAAAATTTTACGATACATGTTCTGATTGGTCGAACGCAAGCCCGTAACGTAAAATGTTAAAGCTTGACCATCTTTCTACGGGCGCGCGAACGAGCTTGCGGAACGCCGTAATCTATAAATGGTTACACGCACAGGCCATTTACTCATGTTTTTTTTACGCTTACGGTGTACGGGCGGACGGACGGTAATCTATAAATTGGGCTTAATATGAACAATATATATACACAGAGATTCAAAATGATTGTCAATTCCGCTCCTATAGATAGTAACAGGGCGTAGGTATAAGCCACGTGTTTGTAATGAAGATTTGAACTAAGTCAGTGTTGGAACATAAGAAAGTAAACGGATCTGTTATAAATAAGGAAAACGTAACCTATATTTGAACTCGCATTATATAAACGACTATGGATTGGTGTTTCTGCTTGTAAAAATGAAATGTAATTAATTTAACTTTACTAAATTATGATTTTACAATTCAGTACTAACTGGTGTTTAACTAAATTTATTTATTACTTTAAATCATAACATACAATTAGTATAATTATTAAGTGACAAAACTGCATCTCTCAGTTCTTCTACAGTATGCATGCAGTTTCTATAGATCCTATTTTTTAGATAGCCGAACATGAAGTAATCTAATGGGGTTAGATTAGGCGATCTTGGTGGCCATCTTTGTGCTCTAACAAACCTGTCAGCAAAAAACTGTTGAAGATATTGGCAGGTTTGTCGAGCAGTATGTGCTGGAACATTATCGTGCTGAAAATAACCTGCTTCGAGCTCATTTTCTTGTAACTCTGCAATAAACAATTCCAACATCTGTTGGTAACGTTGGGCTGTTACAGTTTCCTCGAAGAAAATTGGCCCTATTATTCGTTGCCTGGACATAGCTAACCAAACTCCAACTTTTACGGGACGCAATTGCGTTTCTCGAAATTCGTGTGGATTTTCTGCAGACCAGATACAATAGTTTTGTAAATTGATATAGTCTGTTAGATAAAACCAGGCTTCATTCAAGAAAAATGATTTGTTTAGCAAGTCATCGTCCCTTAAATTGTTATTAAACCAATGACAATATTCCGATCGCCTATCGTGCTCTAATGGTAATAATTCCTGTACCGTAGAAACTTTATAGGGATGAAAATGTAACTTTCTTTTAACAGCTGATTGCGCTGAAGTCTAATGATAAGCCTATAAAATTATAAAGTGTAATAAACTATTTCACTTAATGTTAATATTGATTTTTTGCCTGTTTGTTGAGCTATTACCACAGATAAATTCCCTTATTTTCTTAGAATATTCAGAAATACTATTGTTGGTGATATTAGGTGTAAATATAAACGATTTGAAAAAAATTATAAGATAAATAATCGAAAGATACTACAACACGTACGCCAATGTCGCTAAATGTCAAGAAAATTCATTTAATGTATCAAATTTGTATGTAGCTAACTTCGTTCATTAAATTGGTAATAAGTATAGATAAATTTTTCCGGAAAAGTTTTTTTCTTACGACAATCATTTTGAATCACATGGTATACGTTCGCCTGCAAAAAACTTATATTGCCGGCTAAGCGCATAAGAACCGGCGCCGGCAACAAAAGACCAGCAATAAAAAAGCCGACACCGGTTACAATATGCCTAAAAATTAAAAGGAGACACTCCCTATTTTTCATGCTAGCTCAGCCGCTTAACGTTTAGTAACGCTTTTTTAACGTAAAGTAGTAATAGTTTACTTCCATGATCTGAAGAATTTGGTATTGGGCGGATGCGTTATTGTCTTGTTAGTGCACATTGATCAGATAAAAATATATATCTACCAATTTAAGCTGGTATACTCAATATTAACAAAACTAGCAATGTTGAACACTTAATTTTTAATCATCCCAATTTTGTAAATTAAAATATAAACCCAGTGTTATATTACGCAAGCGCTCTCACTTTGAATATTGCGCATCATTAAATTAGAAGACCTTAAAGAAGTTTTATTTTTGGACTAAATTACAGATTGCTTAGAGTATACTGTAACTGTTATGTTCATAATTGTGTGAGAAGTTCAATTAAAAAAAAAGTTATATCCCTGCGCTTATGCTTTTGAACATATCTCCTGAAAGTAGGCTGTCCAGAGCTTTTTGTACAGAAGGATCGTTTAGAAGTGGAGTCGGACCCGGTTGTGTTGGCGCTGCGGCTGGTTTAGGAGAATCATTAGCAGATTTATTTAATATGTTCATTATACGACTTTGTAATTCAGCTTGCTTGTGATCAGGTTCAGCTTCCTTCTTTTCACCATCTTCATCTCCCTCATAAGCTCTTTGAAGTTCTCTCCTTTCTTGAAGATATTTTATAACTTTATCATACTGAATAACCGTTAATTGTCGATTTTCTGCTAGCAGATTAATTAACATCTACAAAAAAAACGAACTATATGTAGTAACTGCACATTTAGTTTATTAGGGAGTGTATTTGCCTGAACAGCTTCCGGATGTTTTTCTGCCAATGCTGCTACATGTCCTTCAGTTTCAAATGTTTCACCCTTCATATATGTTTCAAAGTTTTCTTGCAAGAAGTATTATAGCATCATCTATAGGTAGATTTCTATGCTCTGAAATAGAAAAATGTAAAATATATGCTTCCAAATACATAATAATCAATTTTTAAAATAAGAAAACCAACCTTGAGGTATACCATGCAAAATATTCAAAGTAAGGCTACGGTGTTCTTCATTTTGGGGCATTATCAAGATAGCATACAAGCATCCTCTACTCGATATGTTAGCTAATACTCTTCCTATTGGTACATCTTCATTGGGAAAAAGCAGATCAACTATTAGCCCCTTGGCTTTTAATCTCTGCTCAATGTATTCAGCGTATTCTCTGTATAAAAAGAAAGATAAATGGTTACATTTCAAACATGATATAGTCTTCTTACGTCAATGCTTTTGAGACAACTATTATTTCACAATCATTTCTCTCAGGCCTATCTGCCACAGGTGGTGGTACAAATGGTGGGTAAGGAGCATAAGGTTCTTCATAGTAAGGTGGAACTTCCCTATAATGATAGTACTTTATATAAGTACAAACTATCATGTATATTCATACCTAAATGAATCAACTTTTTCATTTCTTGGCCAAAATTTACGTTTATTACCACGTTTTTCTCCTGCAGGAGCATCACATACTTCTGTTGGTGGAACTACAGGAGGCGGTTCCACTTCTGGCACTGCTTTAGCAATTGGCGTTGGAATGTTTTCTGTGGTGCTGGTGGAGGAGGCAGTTGCGCAGTGTTGGTATTGGTTTGATCTACGTTTACTTTTTTTGCCTTATTTTCTAAAACCTCTCTTACAATTAGTTTTCTTCCATGAAACATAGTTCCATGTTCGGCGTCAATAGCCCCTTTTGCTTGACTTTCATTTTCGAATTGTATAAAACCAAATCCTCTTTGCAAAACCAATCCTAAAACTTTCCCATGAGTTTTAAATTTTTCTTCTAAATTATCAGGAACTATTGTTTCTGACAAATTTCCTATATAAATTCTAGCTGAAGCGGTTGCTGGATCTCTCATAAATTTTTTGTCTGTTCTATACATTTCTTAGGCCCTTTTATTTACTATGTGTAAGCAGTTATATAAATGTAGCACTTTATTTTTTAAAATATGAACACAATCACATTGAATGCGTATTTCCACAGGTATTTCTTAACTAGTGCACAAACATACTTCAATAAATGCTTAAACCTAGGCCCAAAACAATAAATTAATAAACCATTGCTATGAAATTAATAATCATTATATAGAGGTTTAGTGTATTTTATAATCACTTGTTTGCGTTAATGATATATAACTCAAAAATCAAAAGAATTAAACCTAACAACTTCGCTAGTTAAATTGTAAACCCGATCAAAAGCATCCATAAAATTTTTTGACACATACAATCCAAAGAAGTTCGTTCGATGTTTGGATGTTTGTTTACACCGCCTTGCCAACATTACATCATAGAAACTACTGCAGGCTTATTACAGAATACAGGTCTGTTCGTATACTACACTGGTACATATTTTATCTTTCTCAGGTACATAAGGAATGAATCTTCTATCCTATTCTAATCACACCAAGGAACAAACGTTACATTACAAACAATTAGTTTGTAGTGTAACTGAAAATAACATAAAAGTTACCAAAATCTAGGCAATTTGAATTTCGTAAAACAGTTGGGATTGTTGGTTTATGCGGATATGAGGATGATCAGTGCCCGTTGGCTCTTACACAGAATATAATATAAGCACTACTGAGCACTACTAACTTGCTAGCCAATTTTAACGTGCCGGCAAGGAACATAGAATCAGTAGATAACTAAGAACGGATAACTCACAAACGTGAATTGCTCGGAACCACCATCTTTTTGGAGTTCGTTCCAGCCAATAAAAAGCCATTACATAATTTCACTTCATTAGCTATTTGGTCACCCGATGATTTTTTTTAGTATACCAAGATACCAATCTAACCACACTTTTAATCTATAAATATTGGTAGGGTTTACATTGTTTGTAAGTTATTTACCCTCTCTTTCTTCCCGGCTTTTTGAATCATGTCGTTTATGTTTATGTCAGATGATGGCCAGAAGATAGGTTAGAAATAAAGAAACTAGAAGTGTATAAATTTTCAGTGTTTATTCAATGTAGTATAAGTAAGAATGGATATTAAGTGGTCTTTGCAATCTGTTTGCACAGAAGCAGTTCATGACATTAATAAATCTTTATATCGTATAGGTAGACATAGGGATCATGATATAGTTTGTGGTTCTGTTGTCATCTCTCGAGAACATGCTAACATTATTGTGGACTGCAATAAGTTATACCTGCAAGATTTGGGTGTATGTATGATTATTTTATATTATCCTAAGCAATATCCTATTGTGGATAATTTAAACATGTATAACTATTTTAGAACTGTTTTTATCTTTTTGTAACTTTTAGTCTTCCAATGGGACATATATTGATGGTAGAAGAATAAAAGAACAAGAACTTGAGTGTTTACAAGATAGCAACATTATTAGCTTTGGTTTACCAACACATGTAAGCCCTTGTTCTCCGTATGGTTGTTTTTTTTATAAAGTGAATAAAAAATGTCCTCTAAACTCAACTGTAGATATTGTTAGCATATTGGAAGACAGTCAAGATAAACTAGATGTACCAAATACTGAAATAGATAAGATTGACAAGAATATTTGTGAAATTGTGACAGAAAATAAAAATAATGGTGACTTAAAATTGGATAACATTTGTATTAAAGAAGAAATCATTGAACAAACAGAGAGTAACAAGAGAGAATGTGGTTACTCAGTAAAAGATAATGTAATCATCATCAATGATGATGTAGATGACGTTAATGAATTATCTGCTTCACAATTGTTTTCTATAAATGACCCTTATTGCAAGATTAAAGAAGAACTATCTGAATATGATCGTGTTGACGTACGCCCACCTGTTATAGTGGATTCAGATGATGGCTGTGATTTTGATATTTTTGAAATTTTGAATGGTGCATCGATTGATTCTGGTGCCAAAGGATTGGATCTGAATGGCTTAGATAAGGAGATTTATAAGGTAGGTCCTGTTTAAAAACAGATTGCTTTCATTTCCGTTAAGAAATGAAGACAAACTGGTGTTTCTCTTTCATAACATGTTTACTATAGGCTATATTACTTCCATTTTCTTACACATTACTTGTAAACTAGGTAAAACTAATATGGACGTAAAAAGTTGCACTAAAATTTAGTGGAAATGGAACGACATTGTACACGAGATTGTGGCCTCGTACAAATAGCCTTTCAAGCTGTCTTTGGTTTAATTTTTTTTTTCCAATTTTATCCCTATTTTTCGGGTAAAAGTTTTCGGTAACTAAAACTTACAAATGTAGCTATATATGCCATATGCATTACTGTGAATTATTCTCAAAAAGTATCTCAGAAAAATGGATAGCATGCATAGTCAGTCCATGCTCACAATGCTCGTGATATACCAAAAACGTACACCTATTTCTTACTTTCTGTTGTTCTTTAAAAGCGTACTAGAAATGCCAACGAGCGCTCAAAACGAGTCGACCCAAAAAAACTCTAGGTGCGGATTAATGCCGGGCTTTTTTATAATGAGGCTTTGTATATTTCTTAATCGAAAATCTTAATATTCTGTGTTGTATGTACATTTCCTCCTGTAGGCGCAGACTTAATTTGAAAAAGCCTTTGTGTGACATGTTACTTTAGTTCAGTGGCGGCTGCTCGTAAAAAGCTACGGAGCCATGGTTCTATCATTGCAAATCCCAAATTAATCATTAAAAAGCTTTTATTTCCTGTAAAAATACTGACAAATACCCGTACACACATTTAAGTACAGTACCTGATTTGATGCGACGAAACACGTTTAGTATTTATTTATACACTTTATTTATGAAAACTAAATTATTACAAATCATCCTAACCCCGTGCTCCACCTGAAAAGGTACTACACGAGGCTACCTATTCTAAGTGCTATATGGGTTCCATAACAATTGAAATGATCCTGCTCTAACTAAATAATTTCCCTATGATTTTTAATAACAAAAATATACAGTAGACTCGCGACCATATGAATACTACTTTTGAGAAATGATAAAATATATGAAATGTGATTAGTTCACATAATCGCGAGTCTACTGTAAATCAGTCAGCTATCAGTTATTATTAAATGCGTCCATGGAACGACTTTTGTTATCTCCCAGCATTCGCCAAGGACACTGATTATATATAATATACTTATATAAATCAATGCCACGAGTAAGGGAAAACCATGGCAAAACCTTACTCTGGAGGATCTGGGAAGAAGTCCAGACCTTATTACTGATAGCCACAATTATTGTTATCCTTCTGAGTGCCGAAGAAGCAGCCTCCACGTCTCCTCAAATTCCGACAGCCTTGCCGTTCTCGCGTAGCTGCTCCCTTTTCCACGCATTCAGAAGTTGAACAGGAAAGATGATGACCTAAAAAACAAACAAAACAACAGCAGTACCTATTCTAATACTTAATAATAACTAATCCAATTATTCTAACCAAAGTAATTAAATAAAGATTTATATTTTAAATATTTATAGTTTAACACAATTCCGACCACTAAAGAGCATAAAAATATTCATTTTAAGCGTGCTACCCTACTAACTATCTAAATATCATGCCGTAGCCTATCTAGTTCTTTAGCAACATTACTAAAAATTCCCACCATTCGATTGACTCATTATCTCTAATATCTGTTTCGCGTCGCGGCCATTTAACCCCTAGCTAATGCCCTAACTCCGTACGCGACCACACTCATCAGTGAGTGGACATTCAAATAAGACATGGCCGCTGTATCTACCCACCACACTCACAAAGCGAATCATTAACCCTCCAATTCTACATAAAAATGATTTAAAATTACCGTGACCTGTTATTAATTCTACCGCCTGATACGATAAATTAACCCTCATTTCCCTAAAACGTGTAACGCTACCTATAAATTTCCTAGTTCACCTCCCATTTAAGGTATTATCCCATCTACTCTGCCAATTATTATCAAGTTTACCCCAAACCCTTTTTTAACTACACTAGCCGAAATTAGCCCAAATCTAATAATCAAGCTATCTCCCTAGATACCGCCTCTTTCGCTAATTGGCCTACATGAGCATAGTCAAAAAGTTTTTATCCCCCTCGCGCAACATATCCAAGTATCTAACAACAAATCGGTCGGATTTTTTAATTTCTCTACGCCTCTAATACAGATAAGCTATCTGTTATAATTCTCACGTCTCGCATAAATCCCAATTCGCGCCTACTATAAACTACTGCCTGATTTATTGCACTAATTCTGCTGAAAAATATTGCAATGATCCCTAATTTAAACTGTTGATTATGTATTTCAATACCCTATTATAAACAACAAAAGCCGCCCTGTACCACCTCGACCATCCGTAAAAATTTCTAAACCTCTCGAAAAGTATCTATAAATTTATCATAACTAATACTTTTAATTCCGCGGGATGAATTCGCCCCCTATATCTACTCGCCTTCTAAATCGCCGGTTCTAAATTCCCGTTGCCGTAATCAAACCCTCAAACCCTATTTTATTCGCATCCCTACGAAATTTAAGTTCCCTCAACGTAAATCTACTGGTAAAATACCCGAAATAACACACGCCCCGTGTGCCGAAATAGATGAATACGCGTTCGCGGCCCTAACTGTTAATAATCTTTGCGCCCCGATTAATTTTTTAGTTTCTTTAATTTTACACGCGTCTGTCTATATCCATAGAGAAAATAATATAGAGATGTTTCTCTCGTGGTGGGGGTAGGTCGTTCTAAACAGCGCCGCAGTGGCAAGTGTCCGAAGCGAAAATTCAAATGGCGGTATTTTCAAATTTAAAATATATTATATATAGGATTTATGGAATTATATATAATCAATAAAAAGCACTATTTAATCAAGAAGAGCGTTATTAATTGACTCCCCTTGATAAAATAGTGCTTTTACATGATTATAAAAGTTAAAAAGGTAGCAGTATTCAGATTTATACATTTATTAACAGTAAACCGAAAACATTATATATATATATATATACCTAACTAGTTAATAACATATGTTGATAAGGTAACAGTATAACATGGACAAGTCAGTAAATTTATATTTCTCCATCCAAATTAATATGTAATAAAGTATGGACAATATAGAATAAAAAAAAGTACATAGAAACAATAAATTGTGAACTGGACAAATTCTACAAAACATAAATAATAATGATGTATAAATACAAAAACTGTACTCTAACACCTTGATAAGATATATTTACAAGCATAACTACACATAATAATAAAACACATAATTGTTTTACGTTATTTCTTTTTCTTGATTTTCAAGTATTTTTCATACGCTACGGATTTATTTTATCAGAACAATTTGTGGATTTTCCTTTAAGGATATTATTAATACTCTTAACCCAATGATAAATAAATAATTCCATTGTGTGTTTTAAAAACAGAGTTTGCAAATCATGTTCCTCACAACTGAAAAAGTCAATCTGTATGTTGACGTAAATAGGTTAAAATGTGTTTTCTGATGCTTATTTTATTTGAAGGAAAAACAATCAGTTTACTGATGTAATAACTACATTCTGAAAACTTTTTGGCGAACATTGTGCTCGGTGTTAATAATATATTGGCTACAACTTCTCTTCCATAAAAATAAATAGAATTGTCCTCTGTAGAGTCCTCACGATACCCTGAAACAAATGATACCGAGACACATGTAATTTCATATCGTCACTGCACATATATTATCAGACTACTTCGTAAGTATTATGTCCACAGTCTAACATACATGACAAAATCATACACTCCCTACCTGGTTAATTCAAAGTTGGCAGACTCCCAAATTTTAATTTTGTACTTCCAGGTATTCTACAAAATTCACTAAATGCCGGTCACAAATCTTGTACCTCTTATATGCAGCTTCTGGATCTAGTTTCTAGTTGGCTAAGCCCAATTCTTTCGACCCATATATCATACAACTATAATTGATTGTAATATATGTTTATTATAATAAAGTTGAAATGCCGGTCCTATACTTACAACTGTTTATTATTATATAACTTTCTTCCACCACAAAACCACTTGCCGACAACGTCTAACCACGTGCGATATGTTTACAGAACGGGTTTGACGTTAGGTTTGGCGCGAACGCGAGAGCTAAAAACGAATATGAACGAGTGTTTGCGATGTTTACCGAATTTAATTTAAAAATATTTGACGGGACTGATGGACGCGCCAATGTGCGAAGTGGCCGCACTAAACGAAAGACTTCCCCCTCTCCTGAGAGAAACATAGCCATGCCTATATCGCCCCCGCGTGCAACATTGCCGGTTCAATAGCGCCCCTATAAATAGTACCCGCCGCGTTACCGTTTAAACCCCCCGTAACCCTAGCCGATGCTCTAATTTTATTACTCATTTCCCTACCTTTCGCGGTAATATACTGAATATGCGCTTTAAAATTTAGTTTATCATCTAAAATAACCCCAAGATATTTAACAAATTCTTTACAAAAAATTCTAGCCTCCTCTAATTTAAATGTAGGCTTTCTTTGCCTCGGTTTGCCAAAAAATGCCGCCTGTGATTTATCCGCATTAAAATTTAATTTATTATCTAAACTCCAATTTAAAATATTTGCTAAAGCCTGATTAGCCCTATTTTTTAACGTATTATATTGCCCTGCTTTAACTAATAAAGTAGTATCGTCCGCGTACGCGACTATCTCACAACCCTCTGGTAATATAATTTCAAAGAGACTATCGTATAAAATATTCCAATACCCCGGCCCCGAACGCGAACCCTGTGGACAACCCTTAGTAATTTTCCTTGTAATACTAATACCCGGTTCCTCAACTATTGCGACTGTATCAGAAAAATATCCGCTAGCAATTCTAACTAAATTACCTGGGCAACTTTTACGCTTTAATTGTACTATAATTTTTGGCCACCAGGCATTATCAAAAGCACCTTTAATATCTAACAATATAATCGCACTATATACTTTTTCTAACCTAGCGGTTTTAACAAAATTTACAACCCTATCTATCGCATCTACAGTTGATTTACCCTTACTAAATCCATATTGCCCTACATTCATAGAGTTTTGTGATCGCATAAAAAAAAGTCTATTCTATTTATAATTAAACTATCTAATGCCTTTCCGATAACCGGTAATAGACTAATAGGCCTATAACTACTTGGATCCGTCATATCAGTTTTACCCGGTTTAGGAATAACCTTAACTAATTGACGTTTCCAGCAAGCCGGAAAAATGCCTTTATCTAAACATTTATTAAACAGTTTCGCGATAAAATACGGTACTATCTCATAAGGCCTTAAAGCAATGTCAGCTGTAATACCGTCTATACCCGGCGCTCTACGTGGATTCATCGACCTAAAAGCAACCTCTATTTCAGAATCAGAAAAACCTAAATCATCTGCATCCCTAGATTCACTACTCACAAATTCCCTAATACGCTTATGCTCCTCCCCGTCATCTATCACTGTATCCCCTGGAAAAAACCTATTTAATAATAAATCCGCAGTTTCTTCTGCGTTCTGCGTATATAAATTTTGACCTAACTTTAATGTTACCGCGGTACTATGCGAATATTTTTTACGAATGACTTTATATGCAAGTCCCCAAGGATCCTTAACCCCTGACCTAGTACAAAATTCACGCCATTTATTCTCTTTAGTGGTCTGAATTAGTGTTTTGTATTCCCTATATTTTAACCTATATACGGTTTCACGATCGCGCCTAACTTCCGCGTTATTACATCTCTGAAAACCCCGCCTCAATCTATTTACCTCTTTCCTTAACCTAGTTAATTCAGAGGTCCACCACGGGACTGATTTCCTAAAACTACTTTTATGCGGCATCGACTGTTTATTTATATAGAGAAGCAGCGAACAATGAGCCACTTCCAAATTGGATCCGGTTTCAGATGGTTTGTGGATCTCCGCGGGGAGCTAGCGGAAAAGTGGGCGATCGGATTAAACGCAAAAATTACATTGAAGTGGAGCCAGCCCTGACCCCATCCTGGCCCACTGCCAGTTGATTGGTTGATTGAGTCACGCGGTAGTTAGTGATGATTCTAATGATCACGGTATGAATAGCACGGTATGCTTATGGGCATACAGGAGTACGTTATTGCGGTGCAAAAATTACGCCACATAGATATTATGTAATTATTATTATATTTTAGTCAGATAAAAATCGATTTTAGCCGTGAGGGTATGTTAATGGAAATGTTTGGGTTTAGAAAATCCGGATGGCGTTACTGAACATATTTTAAAAGCGTTAATATGTTTTTAAGATTCGATTTTCTAGAAAAAAACGACGAAAATACTTTGTCAACACAAAATTCCCTAAAATTGTAGAAATAAACGAGAACACTACTAGATGACGACAAGAGAGAGTAAACGTCAACCTAAACAGGCTTTTTAAAGCAAAGCTGCATTTGAATTGATTTTAACAATTTGCTATTTACTGAAGATTTACCGTAGATGTATTTGGTTGTTTTTGATGTATTCCGCAATAACGTCAACTGATCGGCCTTAACAAATTTGAGATTCAAAAAAAGGATACCGTGTTATTTGTACTGTGATTCTAAGCATATGCATTGCCAAACCAGCCATCAGTATACGTAATTGACGTAGTTACTGGCGCAATTAAAACTTTTATGTTGTTTAACTTGTACGTAAGTAAATCGTGAGATAACAAGACTACTGCAGCGGGATTCTGTAAACTCGACGTCGAGTGAGTCGACACGATTGGTATTCTCTATCGCTTATCCGAAACGCAGAATATTTCGTCGGGTTACTCGACACTCGACGAAATATTCTCGACACCTCAACCCGTGTCGCGTATATATTGCATCTTTGTCTAATACATTTCATACTCTTTCCATCTTTGTTTAAAGAATTTGCGAACAATCTTCAGGCAACATAATTAAGGCACGTAAAGGCGGCAATTGAAACATGTGCAAAACAAATGTTAAAATTGTAATATTTTCCTATGTACATTTTTCATTCAGACTCAGACCCCAAGTGACCGATTTCTTGGAAACATTGTTGCAGTGGTGCATTTTAAAATTCATTTTATTTTACAATAATTTTTTGACTAGAATTTACCTCTCAAGGTAAATATATATATATATGTATATATATATTTATCTGTTTAATCTTAATTCCCGGTTACCTTCACGATCGCCTTGATTTAATAAATTGTGGAATATAGGCAACATTATAAAAGTTCGATATAAACAATAAAACTTCTGCAATGAAACCAACTGATTGTTGATGTGTATTATATGGTATAATGCTTAGATCTGTGACTTATAAGTTATAAGATTCATATAGGATAGATTGGATTAAATTATAAGGTTATTCAGATTTCTGAAACGTAGACTATTCCATCTAAAAATTACTGCTATTAGATCATTTGTGTCGCAATCACCCAGTATTTCCGAATTCTAACTCAACACCGTCTCGACACTGTTACAGAATACCGATCTTACTCGACGTCGAGTTTGGTGTCGTGTCGACTAGATGCGTCGAGACATAGTTACAGAATCCCCGGGCTGTTTTGTTTAAAATTTTGTATTTTTTAACTTGAATACTTATTTTCCTGGGCAATTTTTTATTTTGAAATGGCTGCTGAATTTGTCTGCATTATTTTTTTTTGTGTCGGTATTATTTTAGTTAGCAATATACGAGATAATAAATTACTGCAAGCTGAGCTGAATTGATTCAAAACTTTGTAAAATTAATGAAATGGGACGGAGTTGGCCCGAGGTTGGTCCCACCACTCAATATTGTTTCGAGCCGCCACTGCTTAAGTTTATATTAATTGGCGCGGGAATTTAGGGTGTACAGGACACCATCGGAGTTCTTTTTTTTTATTCTTAATTTTAACTTACTGTATAAATGACAAAACAAGGCTTTTCAGTTCAATACAGGAATTGTAATTTTTAAGGAATTACATGTACTAAAATTAGAGTTTATTTTATTGCCTTAAATGTTGAAATTGAAAGCCGTTGGTTTCAATACATATAACTGCAGTCTTCTCAGTATAGTTTCTATCACTCGCTCCAGTATTTCTTACGTAATTTTCAACACTGATGCGTTTATTCGTTCCCTTACATCGTGGACATTTAATGGAGATGTAGTATATACTTCTTCTTTGATAAAACCTCAAGCAAAAAAAAAACCAATGGATTAAGATCGAGTGACCTAACGGGCCATGATATAGGATCAACACGATCAAACACTGTTTGGAAAATGTTCGTCCCTGTACTCTGTAACATTAAGAGCATACTGAATGGGAGCTTCATCGTGAATGCACAGTGTGTCTCATTTTGAGCACTTTGGCAGGATACCTCAGTTATTTGTAGAGAGTTGCGGTTTCCGTGACAGTGTCCTAGTTTTTCCCCAGGGCTGGGCATAGTTGATTACAAGGTAATTGAATTACGTAATTAATATATCTAGTTACATTACATATAATTACTTTGCAATTGAACCATTCAATTATTTTGTCACTAAGTTATTTTGTAATTGAATGTTCAATTACCTTATGATTAGATGGCTTTGTAATTGAAAGTGTACAATTACTTTATAATTGTCAGTAGTCAATTACATTCTAATTGTAACTACAAAAATTACTTTTTGCCCAACATTGCATATCAGCCTACCCGTTGAATGAAAAATTAATGTTAAACCAACGAAAGAAAAAACTAAAAGGTTCAAGAAACGTGTAAGACTGAATGAACACTAAAATTAATAAAGAACGAATAAATTGCTATTTTGAATTGCAGAAAAACACCCACAACATAAATAGAAAAGATGGCACAATTTTTATTAACTGTACTATGTTGCATATGTATTTTCAATGAAAATATGTTAACGATGAAATGCTAAAAACGAGATTCTGTTAGATAAAAATGCATATTAACTAACTGAATATTGAAACTTTCGAAACTTCGTATAGAAGATTTTTCAATTAAGATAAAGAATTTAGCAAGAAGGCCGTCGCGCACAAGTCTTTCGCGAATATCTACAAACCCTGTATAAATTGTCTATTTTACTTTATTATAGTCAGTGTGTTCGCCAGCACTAGCTGCTACAACTTGTTTTTTTTTTTCGATATCAGTTGCATATAAAAATATATTTTTTTAAAGTTAAAACAATTTTTCCTAAGAAGCACATACCTTCTAAGTGAAAAGCTGCTTTATCAATAAAGGAAAACTTGAGTGTGTTTTTTGTTCGTGTATCTTCGGAAGTGTTCGCAACATCCCGTTTTATTATATTTCCATAGCACCTAATTTTTCATAATTTTATTTGTATTTCATGCAATTGTAGAAAGAAAACTAGCCACTCTGTTTTGCGTTTTATGTAGGATGTAAACAGTTTTAACGATGCATAAATTAGTCTTCATACTGTAATTAATTATATGTATTTTTTTTTCTCTTAGTCTGTCGACAATGGCAATTGTGTTCGGGATGAAATGCTCTCTGATGCCGTTAATTCATCAGATACTGAGGAATGTGATATTAATACCAGTAGTGATAATTTACAAATTGTAACGAGCAAATGTAAGGAAGTAAATAAAACTTCAGCTGCAGACAGTAGCAAGTCTAAATATATAAAACCGCCAATAATAGAAGCACCGGTTTTAAGAAAACCATCACAAAACTTAAGGTCAAAATCTAAAGAAAATAATAAACCGCTACTAAAAAGGTCTAGTACATCTCCAGGTAAAAATAATGGAACTAAGAAACGTAAAACAGGAAGTAACATTTATGAAGCTCAACCCAGCACAAGTTACACATCAGTAACAACTAATGCTACTAAATTAAGTAAAGAAGATACATTAAGAATTAAAGAAAAGCGTAAGCTGAAACTCAGAGAAATATCAAAACAAACAAGTGGTGATATAGGTCAGTTCAAGAAACCGCAGAATTGCGGTAGTAAACCGCGCATTAAAGAATCTAAAAATAGAGGCGAATTTATGCTAAATGAGGCTCCTCCTGCGGTAAATCCAAGAAGAAAAACTCTAAGCACTGTAACATGTTCTTCAAAACCAACAGATAAACTGTCTTCTTCAACGAAATGTTCAACATCGTTGTCAAAGAATGGCTTAACTGATCCAAGGTTTAAAAATACTGTGAATGGATCTAATTGTCCACCATCCGCCTTAAAATCATCGTTACCAGATGCTAGGATTGAAAATAAGTCTGTTCCTAATACTGAATATATAAGTTATCATAATAAAAGTAAATTTAGTAATAAACCTAATGGTATAAATGCCTCGTCATTCGATAATATTATGAGTATTTTGAATTGGAGAACTCAATGGTTAGAAGAACAAAAAAAGTGTTCTACATATCCTCCCGTTAATAAACGACCTGCGATAAAAATGTGTAACAAATTTGCTGATCATAGAGACTACGTCAATGTTGTGACAGCGCTATTAATGATAGAATTGTGGAATGAGATGTTTGAGGATTGGATCTCTATTGATACGCCAGAAAAGTAAGTACTACATTAATTAATGTTTGATTAAATTGTGTTAAATATACGTTTTTTAGGCAGAATAAAAGAAAATTTAGTGCTGTTATAGGAGAAGTGGAAGTAAAACCTTCACATTTTGTGTTAAAATGTACAGGTAAATAACACCTTAATTAAATTATTTTTTAACATAGTATGCTATAATAAAAAATCGGTGACTGTTGAATCCTACACTGTACATTAATCTAACGCAGACAGATTTTAGGCTCTGAAGTCTTAACCAGAAATATTACAATTCCACATTAAGCAATAGATCACCTGCAGCCAGGCGCGTATACAGGGGAGTAGGGGGATAATGGTATAAACTCCTCCCACCCACCTCCCGGGCAATATCGGCTATTTACTCGGATAAATAGATACTTAAAATAAATATATGAGTGCTTATTCTTCTTTGTTACCTATCAGGCAAATACAGATCTATTGATTCATTGCAATATACAGGTTTTTTTCCACAGAAGTGGGTATTTAGAAGTTTTCGGGCTCAACAAAACTGAACATCTTTAGCTATTTTTAAGATATGATTTTTGAGCAAATTTGGCACGTGCGACGTTGTACCTAATTGATTAATTTTCACTTGTTTTAAGCGTTAGAAGTCTGGCATTTTAAAACTACTAAATAATAACATTGTACCGCCAAAATTTAGTAAAACGTTGCCTTCGTATCATACAGGCTGTCTACAAATTGGGGATATATAGCAAATTTTTCAAGTTGTAAAATTTAATTTCTTCACTCCATTTCTATTTAATAATAATAAGTTCTTCAGGGATAAATTACCCGATTATCCACATATAAACATTTTTATCTCAATATTTCTTTGAAGTCGATATTAATCTGGACACAGAGAGTGTCGATAAAGTAACGCCATTGATAAATTGATAGTTCATTCTTATGGCGAATTTTCGTACCTTGTATATTTGGTTGCACACTTATATTTTCCGAAAGTATTCATTTCGGCTCCACCCCTTTTCTCTCTACTCACATATTCTACCCATTCATTTTTCATTCATTCAAGTTAGGGTGGGCACTTGATGTCCGGGCACTTGAGCAAGGTGCTCATTGTACCATCCCTATTGATTTTCTTATTTCCACTTGAGCAGCTTGGTGTTCCCTAAGCCCAGTATCTTGCCCAGTGGAAACTTGAGAACCTCCGAGGGCTCCATTAGATCTCTCCCGATATTCCACCCAATAAAATTTAAGTGTAGTCTGCCCACGTGCGCTGGGAGATAAATAGTGTTTTTGTAAGGTTTAAAAATTCTTTGAGATTATTATTTTTTTGTAAAATGTTTGCCGGGTTGTTTAGCCGTGGTCCAGTGGAATTACTTCCGTACGTTTCATTCACAACTGCGGTGAACATCTTCAGTAGGGCAAGAAAACGGTATCCTTATATTATATACAAAGGGGCACAGGGAGATGTGAAGGGTACCGTTTTCTGGCCCTACTTCAAAATTGTAACGGACCGGGTCAGTAAACTTCTAAAGAAAAACCACGTGAAGACCGACAGGCCAAATAAGGCACCTTCTACGCTCCGTGAAAGACCCCAGGGACCCTCTGTCATCCACGGGGGTATATCGGATAGCATGTTCGAGTGAATCTATTTACACAGGCACGAGAAAACGGAGCATCAACACCAGGATTAAGGAGCACGAGCGTAATTGTCGGCTGGGCTGAGAAATCGGCCATCGCAAAACACGCCTTACAAAACGCTGGCCATAACATTCAGTTTGATGACACAAAAGTACTATTCACCACCTCGCATTACCACACAAGGCTATTCCAAGAATCCAAAGAGATTTATAAACATGGAAACAACTTCAACCGGAAAGAAGAAGCACGTACTTTAAACAAGCTCTGGTACCCGGTGTTGCACATTCATACTACAACCAGAACGCACTTGCCCAAGATCAATCAGAAGCGTCCGTCACGCCTGGAGCGTCCGTTATGCATGTTGCACAGACATCGACTATGTATAACGACATCACTCAGGACGTCAGATCACTTAACGACGAGCCAAAGCGAAGGAAACTTCGACCTCGCCGCTTAAGATGTTCACCGCAGTTGTGAACAAAACGTACGGAAGTAATTCCACTGGAAAAACTGCCTGGAAAAACTTTTTACGGCCGTGAAAGCCCACGCAACATTTTGATTATTATTTTTTTCATCAAATAGCACTTTTTACAAAAATAAAATCAGATGTTTCAGTGTTTTCCAAAAAGCCCTGTATATCCAAAATGAGCTTTATCCATCCGGATGTTTAACATTTGAGTATTTATCTACGGCCATCACTAACTGATCTAATGCCATGGATTGATGCACATGTGTTTCGTTGAAGATTAATCGGCTAAAATTAATCTCAATTATTTCCTTGCGTGGTGCCGAATAACTGGTTGTATCGTTTTGACTTTCTTATTGGATATTAGGTTTAGTTAATTTCGCTATTCAAAAGACTGTTTTTATGTGTGGCCTATAAAGATTACTTTTCATTCACATTTGTGTGCAGTATTTTATAAATACATATGTATATACAGTAAATACCATTTTTATTGCAGCGTACATTACAAGACAACAAAATTATTCTAAACAACATGTTAAGGAAAATAATATTGTCTTGCTACATGTTCCTACGGAAAAAGATGGACAGTTCATGTATCAATCTCTATTTGGTTTTGTAATGAATTGTGAGAAACGCTTGATAAAAGGAAATGATTTTGTAGACGAGTATTGTAAGTATATTTATATTTAAAGTTATTACTCCCCTCCTCCACATTATTTTTTTTATTTTTCCCCTACTTTTTTCACTAGCTAATAAGCTTAATACTTTATTTAATTATATGTGTTAATTTGGAACGTTCTTAAAAAGAATGCGGTGTAGTATTTAATCTTAAAAATAACTATTTTCGTAATGTGTTCCGTACTGGAGATTTATTGTACAATTTTCTAAATTTTAAGTTTTTTATTCGTTTTGAAGATAGCGCTGATAGTAAATATTTGTGGTGGATAAAATCAATCCTCTTCTGAGAAAGTTATCCTGAATATTGTTGGTAATTTAAATTATTATTAAGAATTATAATTCGAGTTTGATTAATTTAGTCTACATTCCATCTACATATGTTGCAACATTTATGCCGGCCACTACAAGTCCATTCATTGTAAGAATGCAGCGGTTAGGTGCGATAGGCGAAAAGTTCACGGCTTAGGATTGGCTAATAGACGAGGCAAATTTACACACACGAAAAATGTTTTATTTAGCAAATGATCTTTGTATTGGATAAAAAGAAATATCACTGATATCTAATGTCGATTGTGCATTTGTAAAATACCTGTGTTGATTTCAGCTCAACATATGATACTTTTTTGTGTCGTTAGTGTAATCTTTATAAGTAAATTGTCACAAAAAGAGTTCTTTTTAAAGATACTGATAACTGTTGAACATTTGAAGGTATTGTAGTAATAACTATATAAAATGAGACTGATAGCACTATTTGTTACATCAGTTTCAGTACGACTGATAAAGAGGCGTTTGACCCACCTTCAGGGCCATCAGAAAGTCTTCGGGAAAAACATATTGGCAGTAAGCAAAGGATAATTTGTATCTGCAGCTTAAGCGGAACATTTCTGCGTCAGCAGTCATTGAATTTAAGCTGAGTGAGAGAAAGGTGTCACAGGACTTCTTAGTTCACTCCCTAAAAAGGTCGCCGCCATAATGCATGTGATTCTTTGGACGAAGCGGAAAAGTCAGCAATTAGGAGACACGTACATTTCTTTTTCTGCAGAACAAATTACCTACATGCACAAAACTATTGAGTATAAATTTAATATATACATTTATTTTATATTTACACTATGTCAATAAGTATAATAAAGTTAGGGTTTAAGCAGGTCCGAAGTCGCCACAGTGTTTTAATGAAGCAGTAAGATATTGTGTTGTAGAGGCTCCAATAATTAAACAACATTTGGAAGTTTCTGGGGACAATGTGGGCCACAAAGCAAAAAATATGGGAAGACACCACAGTACTTGCTGCAAGATAAGCATTTGTGGAAGGAGTCTCAATAGGACTGGAGCATTCTGCAGGAAAAGGAAAACGTTTAATTGTTTTGCATATTGGTAGTGAAGATTTCAAATCGGAGAAAACAGGAGATTATCATAAACACATAAACAGCGAGGTGTTCGCCGATGGAATGAGAAATGTACTTCTTTTTTCTTTTGAACTAAGCTCTGTTATTGTTATGGATCTTCCTACTATTCAGACAGAACAGAAAAAACATCACCTACTAAAGTTGAGTTACTTGAACTTCAAAAAAAAATATATTGTGGATAATCCCATCACATACGTTACTGATCAACTGGTAGCAAATGTGTTTGTACAATTTTAAGATTGCCTCCTTATCAGTGAAACTTTGACCCCATTAAGCTTATATGAGCTTATAAGCACATGTAAACAATTATGTCGCTGCTAACAATCACAACTTTTAAGCAGTGAGAACTTTTTTTGTCTATTATTTTCTTAATTAAAGGAAACAAAATAAAGATTCTCTACCCTAATGGTGAAATTCTATGCATATCTGGGCCTAATCCCCTTTCTGGCTTTTTTAATCGCATAGATCATGGTTTCTCAACCTGGGGTTGCGGTGTTATTAGAGGAGGAGTCGCGAAATAACCTAAACAATAATGAAATCATTTTATGAGGAGAAAATTTATTATAAAGATTTTACTGTACGTGTACTTGACTAAGTACACGTGCAAAGAAAAGAAAAAAATAATGTGATGGTTGCATTTGTTTTTCATTTAAAATGTTTTCCGTGGGTGACTACGTTAACAATTTGCTTTTGTGTGTAAAAGCAAATTGTTTCTTAGTGATGAAAAAGGACTTCTGCATTTAGCTTTTAGCGCAACCATAGACGATTAACTCTTTTCACAAGGCGTGGTGAAAGGGGTGAATATTTTCAACGCTTCTATTACTAAATTAGAACGTAGTTTAATCTTCAGATTTAAACCGCAGTTGTATCATTTTGTTGACATTTCGATGAGCTGGTTGCGAATCTCAACTAGTAATTTAGCAGCAGCAACAACGTTTTCACTAAACGGATTCAGTAGCCATCTTTTCCAGAAATCATTTTTTTTTGTTCTAGGAAATACTCCGTCGACTGAGTTTTTAGGTTACGCAAATGTACTTCAGGCAATCCAAACTGGGGTGAATAATGGTGTCTTGTTGATTCATTTTTTTTTTCTCAATATAATTCGGGTTATAAGTGAATGGGAACATATCCACAATTTTACTTTGAAGGCAAATAACCCAGATATCAAGCTTTGATTACGAAAATGTATCAGCTACGTAAGCGAACAACAACATTATTCTGTAAAAAGGCAATGAGAATGGCGTTTGTTTATTCTTGAAAAATATTAATTCTTCTCGTAACTCTAATACTCGGGTAAACAGTTTGCCTCGCCATAATCTAATTTCTGTTTGGAAAAGAAGAGATTATTTATTTTCGCTTATTTATTTATTTAGGCTTGCTGAATTATCTAGTCGCGAATATCGCCAACTAAATATAAATTTTATTTGATTTATTATTTGCGGGATTGTGGATCTAAAAAGGTTGAGAATCGCGGCTGTGGATCATCGATGAATACTGGATGTCAGTTTTCTTACACTATAGTTTTTCTTCTTCAGATTTGTATGACTTTCGTTCACCCACGTTTCATTTAAGCAATTTTTATTAAATATTTCCGTCACCTGTTCACCTGTTAGTGTTGTCGTCTCGCTCTATATCTATAAAAATGCTTTTATGGTTCCGGACATTAGATATCAGTGTACATCGGACGTATAGGGTTGGGAAAAAAGTATTCGAACGATGCGAGTCGGAGTGAGTAAGGGCAAAGGTATTGGTTGCTGGTAATGCAACGGAACCGATGTCTTTCCTCTTGCATGTTTTTTTTTCAACTGTACTTTGGTGTGGCGACAATATTATTTTTTTTCGGCAATTTAACTATTTATTTTACGTATCTTAGGGAGGAGAAGCATGTATTTGTATTCGCACACCTAGTGTTTTTCTCATATGAGCAGTGGCGGTTTCTGTATAGGAGCACATGAGCACGTGAACCCCCTAAACAAATCCTCGATTACAAACTAATAAAATCTATTACTCGATCTTAATATAATCGTGAAATATAACGCAGCGAAACGAGTAAACGACCCGACGTTCCTTTCTAGCCATACATCGCGAGCAAGCGACAAATGACGGAGCAAGTGCGCCGAGTAGGCGGGACTACGTTGATTTTGTCGATGCCTAACCACATAGAGGACGTAGCGGTGGTGGGGAGGGATACGGCAGATTCCATATGAACTGTGCACAAATTGAGTGTGCTCGCTTTCGTTGCGTTCTCGGGTCACGTTAACAAATCGATCGACATCAACGTTCAGATATCGTGTTTTACGGATAAACTATATTATATATGTTTTGTTTATGAATGACTCACCATTCACAGGTCGTAACTACCATAAGAACTAATACTGTTTGTTGGTGACAGTTTTGTAATGAAACCAAAGGTGCGTAATTATTTTAATTTATTAAATAACATACGTTTAAACTCGCGCACATAAAATCACAAACTTAAACTCGTAAATCTTGTTCTCAAAAAACGTACATTTCCCTCAAAAATACAAATAATAATGAATTGATTTTTTTAGAAAAAACAAAAATAAATTGGTAACAGCGCAGCCGCAGTTAAAAACTACGCCGCGTCCTTAAATCCCTCTGCAAAAAGCCAACAAAGCAAAGCCGCCGCTTTCGTGCAGCCGACAAAAAAAAAGAAAATATATAGTACGTAAAAAAAGTAATGAAATGAAATATACAGTACGCAAAAAAGATAATGAAATGCACACAAAACAAACAAAGTAGTATTGTAAGTAAACACTAAACAACATATAAATTAAAAATTATGGATGCGAACAGTTTTACTGTGCAATATTTGAAAGACAATTTTAATTCGTTTAGTTATGAAAAAAAATCAAGTTAAAAGTGTGGGCAAACCAAAACCAGAACTTAATTTGACGCAAACTAGCAAATCTAGAGACTTTGCAAGAAAATTTAAGGACATGTACGAAAAAAATGATTGGATTTTAGTTAAAAATTTGCATGTTCTTGATTTTGTAAACACCCTACGCTTCCGACCACGAGCCGCATGTGGGCTGTACTTTACCTTGCAATTTACTTTCTCTTTGTTATCATATCGAATAGCAGTGCGTGCGGATTACAAGGAACTGTCCAGGATATGGGCCTAACATTTTTTTTTCTGAATTATTCATAAAATAATCTTCTTTAATTATACAGTTATATTAAGTGTTAGGAGACCTGAAATTTGAGAGCTTGCACAGCACACTAAAAATTTAAATTCTCCTACACTTTTGTATTTATTTCATTTATTAGACTAATAAAATAAGGTTAATAAATTAGATATTTTAATTTTCAATTGCATATACTGTCTTTATTTTATTGCAGTATCGCGACAGCTACAGCCTCAGGTCCCAGAATCTATGTTACATTTAGATATTGCCATAAAAGCACAATCAAATAGAATTTGCCTTAATAAATGCATGGAAGGTGCTATTTTACTGCCCCTAGTTACCATATTAAGAGAGTTTGACGCTGTCTGTAATTTAAAATATTCTGCACTTTGTAATTTCATATTGGATCCTAAGGTTGAGGATTATATTCTACCAAATAATTTTAGACCAACGGAAAATACAATGGTAAAAAAAATACTGTAACGTAGACTTTAATTCCGTTTTTTTTATTACAATTTTAGGCAGATTTAAATGGAATGCAGGCGAGAGTTGTATGGGAGGCTACACAGTTATGTTTAGGCAACTCAGCTGGTATCATGTTAGTTCAAGGCCCGCCTGGAACAGGAAAGACCACCGTTATAAAAAATATTGTGAAAAATGTGATACTAAATAGCGATGGAAAGAAACATAAGTTATTGCTAACTGCACCATCGAACAGCGCTATTGATAGTCTAGCTCTCAAAATTGTAAAGGAATTAAAATCATGTTTACCTGGTAACAAATAATATCAACTGCCATTTTCTTGTTTTAAAAAATGTTTCATTAGATGAAGACAAGAAAAAAATTAAACTCGTAAGGCTAGGTCCTTGGAATGCGGTCAATGAAGAAGTAAGACCTTATTTGTTAGATCAGCTTGCAAAGATTGAAGTAAAGAGAATCTTTGTGAATGATCACCCGGAGGCAAAAAAAGACTTGGAGGCAGTGTGTAATAAACGAAACGCTTTAAAAAACAAACTTAAAAGTTCGAAAGGTATATCTACTGTACTAAATGTAATTGTGTCTACTCAAGAGTATGGAGACTATAGTGTTATTTTTTGTAGAAACTAATGAAAATAATATAAAAGCATTAAAACAAGAATTGTTAGCAATGGATTTTAAATATGAAAGTTTTGCAAGAGATTATTTGAAACACGAATATCAGAAAACATTTGAAATTGCAAGAGAAAGAGTATATAATGGATCTAATATAGTTTGTACAACTTTATCTAGCTGTGCGAGGTTGAAGGATTTAAATAAGTAAGATATTGTCATTTATTATTATTATTATTTTTTGATACTGATGCAGTTGTTTAATAGCATACCTATTGATTGTTGCATTGTGGATGAAGCTACTCAAAGTAAAGAACCTGAAACGTTAATTCCTTTACTGCTCGGGGTGACTAAGTTTATACTTGTTGGTGATCCGCAACAATTACCAGCTGTTACCACGTCAATGGTAAGATTTCATATGTGCAAGTATATGCTTAATTAGTATCGTTATACACCTTTATTTTTTGTTTTCATAGCACGCAAAAAGTTTAGACTACGGACAGTCACTTTTTCAACGTATTAAAAATAATTTTGCTGACTCGCCTACAAACCCTATTCGAATGCTAAATTTACAACATAGAATGCATCCGGAAATAAGCTTGTTCCCTAATAATGCATTTTATGCAGGCGAGTTACACAATTCTGATACGTGTAGCCAGCGGAATAAATTTAAATTATTGCCCTATCACGTCTTTAATCTAAATTTAAAACATAATCAGGAAAATGTGCAGAATATGAATACGGAGGAGATCGAATTTACATTCAAACTGATTGAGGCAATTAACAGCATTGCATTAGGAAAGAAACCTGTTGGGAAAATAAATATTGGTATTATAACTCCTTATAATAACCAACGAGAAGCATTCTTGAAGACTATTGAACGCAATAGGTAAGCCCTCGTTTAACTTTTTTTCATGATCGGTTTACTTTTTTTTTTCTATAATAAAAATGAAGGATAACGTCGTCGAACGTTGGAGGTTAAACTACATTATCACTCATATATATTTGAAAACTGCTATTTTGTAGCAGCTAACAACCGTTAGCAGTTTGTAGCAGCTATTCAATATCAAAAGAAGCTGCCACTTTTTGTAGCAGTTTCCTGATATAGTAGACAAGTGCGAATGTTGTGAAACATACACGTATATTCGTAGTAGTAGCTTCTTTACGTTAGCAGCTACAACCTGCAGTAAATGTTTCTAAACATTATGCTGTGTAAAGGGAGTAATGTGCGTCGGTTTGGATCGGATCTTGACGACTTTGGGAGGCGCGTGGCGCAGAAGAGATTAATTTTTTTTCAATGATTAAATTCATTATTTTTTTTACAACACCGATGAGGAATGAAGGTAATAATAATTTAAATGAGTAAATTGATTTATACTTTTTAATAATTTATTAATTTGTTGCGTTTGTAGTTGTAACTTCAGTGCTTATGTAATAAAAAAAAAACATTATTTCCATGTGACTATTAAACTGAAGAATTTAGTAAGTTTTTGTCAAATAGATTTGAATAGCTTTTCTTATTATTAAAATTACATTGATATTATTATAATAATTGGCACTAAACTATTGCAATATATTTTGGCTATATTTTATTCTTGTAGTAAATCATGGTGGTAACTTGTAACTGAAAGACTAACAATAATTTGTGTATGGTATTAGTTATTTATATTAATTTGGGTGGTGATAATAATACAAGGAAAAAAGATAAATACATAAAGGTTATTTGGTATTATAAATTCAGGAAACATTTGATTGTAAGAAACACTTCATGTTTATTTTGTGGCACTATCTATGTGTCATAGATGTTTTTTATCTTAAAAAATATAAAAAGTAACTAACAAACATACATAACAAAGAAGGTATTTCTTAAAAATTCTTATATTTTCATGGTGTGTTAAGTAAATGACGCTTACGCGGTAAAAAAAGACCTTCTAGAAATAACGAATAGACGAACATCGCCTTGGCATAAGTAAATAAGAGAATAATTAATAATAATTCTCTAAGAACTACATAGAAATATTGTTTTTGTCAAACCCAGGCCCAGATAATTTTATTCCAAATAATAATAGTTATTTTGTGTAACAACCCCACACAATGTAAGTGTCGCTGATTAGTTTTCCTAGTTTTTATATCGATTTTGGTTACCTATACCTATGTAAAAACACGTAATACATATCACAGAAGCTCGAGCCTTACGAAACGGAACCTCTCGGCACCGGTTGAGTGAATAGCGGTAACAAACGACACTTTGGGGCGGTGTGCAAAGTTGTAGAAACAGTTTATCTGTTTAACGTATATCGCTATTTAAGAAAACTGCTACAAAAAGTAGCAGCTTTTTTAAACTGCTAATCAAAAGTAGCAGCAGCAGGTTGCAGCTGCTAACCTGAAGAAGTAGTTTTATACATCACTAATTAATAGCAGTAAGGTATTAAGCAAATAATTATGAGCGATAGTGTATAAATAACGTGCAGGTACTGCACTAGTAACATGTGAATATCAGTGCTCCAAATGCTCTAATATTCACGTTCTAATGTTTGATGACACAATTTAGTATTTTCATAATTTCTGCATGTATCTTAGTGTAGTTCTTGAATTATTATGCCCATGTGTCAATGACTTTATTTTTTAGTTACCCAGCCACTTTATCAATTACTGTCAACACCGTGGATAGTTTTCAAGGACTTGAAAAAGATATTATTATCCTATCTTGTGTTAGATACAGACCAAATATCTTTCTAAGTGATGAACAACGTTTAAATGTTGCATTAACGAGAGCAAAGCACGCCCTGTACATTGTCGGAACTTATTCTTTATTTAAGGTATTGAAGATTTTGATTTCTAGTTGTGTAATAATGGTTCACTACTACACTTGCAGTTTTAATTTATTTTTTTAACATATAATAACGAAAAAAAAAAATCAATGGAAGGTGATACAGAAAGGGTATGATTCTTATGTGTGTGTATTTTTTTTTAGAATTGCAGTTTGTTAAACCCGAGTGCGGATGGATGCGAGAGAAGGAAATTATATGTCAATATAGGATCTACTTCGTTGTACAGTTGAAAAAAATTATTAAATGTGCCTAAAATGTGTTAAGAACTTTATCTGAAAACCTTGTTATATTTAATTGTTAAGTATTGAATTCTTTTTAAGTAAACGAACCAAAGGATAAGTAGGCTTAGGTTAGATCAGATTTAGATCTTGAGTTGCATACATATGTATGTATATATGTATATATGTAAATATGTGAAAATTATGGTATTCATTTTGCAATGTTTACAAAATGAGAAATATTTTTTATACATTATATATTTGCGTATGAAACTATCTCTTACAAAAATGATAGACTGCTACGATAACACGGGCGTTCCCATTTTCATCGTTTGAGATAATTTATTATGTAAGTAAAAATGGTCTTATATGTTAGTGCTAAATATTTTACTTAGTATATTTTTATGTATCTAACATAGAAATAATAATAAATCCAGCTTAAAGGTTTCTAAAATATTACATTCTTATTGAAAAAGAATATATGTAGAGATTTACAACTAAATGCAATAATAAAGTAATGGGGTTGCGCTCGTTGTACCAACGCGTCTTCACACTGTAAGTCACTACGACATGTCCCTCTGTTATTGCATTTAGTGGTGGTTCTCTGTTTCAATGTACAATTCATTCACGGGCACCGCCAACGCGTTGGTGTAAATGTATTTTTACTTCTTATATTACTGGTATTGCTTATTTGTTATTTTTATTATATATGTTATTGTCGCACTTAAACTCTTCCTTAAAATGTTTCGTTGTAGTTTTTCAACTGTTTGACTGAAACGAAAAAGTTGATCTTTCCTTCATTAAAGTTGGTATAAATGAATAAAAAAGGAAATGCTTTTACGTTAAAGGTCCTGTTTTTCTCACGTCGATTCGTCCGTACTAACGATAGTAGATGTGAACACGGGTAAATTTCAAGAATACAGCTTTTCTAAAGTTGAGAGAACCACGTCACAACCACGCCCTTTGTTCTCACAAAAGTCGTGCGAAGCTTGTGTTCTCACGACTCAAGAATAGGGTCCCAGGTTAGTTAAACGGGTTACAAACTTAGAAAATATTGCGACATTGCCAACTATAAAAAAAAACAAATACAGAAGAAAGAGAGCAACAAGCAGATAGTAAATGATGTACTACATCTTACACGTATGTATATGAAACACCATTCGGTTGGTACGTCATTCATTGTAATCTTAATTTTTTAAGTAACTTCTGAGAACTCTTCCACATATCTGCGAGTGAATAACACTAATTTAAACCAGCGTTCGGCAAAGTGGCTCCTATGGGCCACTTCTAAACATTCCCCTACATAACAAACGCAAAACTATTCAGGTGTTTTTGTGAGTTTATATCGACGGAAACATAGCACGACACCGAGCACATTGAGTTATTTAAGCGTAGATCGCCAATGGATGTTCTAAGCGTAAGCGGACGTATTTCTCACGCCGAAAAGGGGAAACACAATTTTTATTTTCTTTGTTTGTTTGTTTAGTAAATGGCTTATTTTTTTACTTAAAACACTATTATGATGTATTTTTCAGGAATAACTTCTTTATTATATTTATTATTTCATTTTCATAATTTTTACCGTAAGAAAGATATGAATGGTAGTTCTTATTTTGAAATACAATAGTTATTAATTTGCGCGCGATGTCATCCTAAAATAATACTAAACTTTATTACTATAATTAATAAATATTAAATATTCTTAAACACAATTTTTATTGCGGGGAAGTGTCTAAACAGAAGTCCATATGCGACCGCCATCTACATATGTTTCTACTTTCAATAGCCGATCTTCGATGGCCGTCTGACTCACACGCTTGTTTTAGATTTCCCTACCGCGACAGTAGGACACGCTTCCCCTACAGTGCTGAGCACTGATCTAAACGAAGAACTCTCTGGCTTCGTTTAGATATTCTTGGGCCTTCGATAGGCGCCATTATTGCCGGCTTGCCTTTTCAACAGTTACATGTTCATGAAATGTAAGTTTCGCGTCCAACCACACTGCTAGATATTTGATAGTTTTACTTGGAATTACGGTTGTCTCTGATATTCTTATTAGAATCGTGTCCGTTATATTCATCAGCATCTCTTTGATCTTTGTTACCACCATTAAATCATCGCCAAAACCGATATGCTTGAGCTTCTGGCTGGCTCTTAGCAGACTGTCATATGCCACATTCCACAAGGCTGGGCTGAGAACTGACCCCTACGGCACGCCGCTGGTCAGCTGTAGCGCTTCCACTCTCCCTTTCGGTTCATTTATCAATTATCTGTCTGAGAAGTAGTCTGCAACAATACTAAACAATCCTTCTCCTACCTCTGCCTTTTAAAGATGTACACCCGCCGCCTTAGATTATGTCATAGGTTTTTAGTTCAGACCTAGTGTAGACTATATTGATATATCTGCTTTAAAAACGTGCCAGCCTTCGTTATTTTCAAAATAGATTCATTGTATATATTAACCAGAACTTCTACATGCTTTTATTTGTTTGTTTATTGGCAATTCCACACACCATAGATAACACAGATACTTATGGCGTTTGGCCGAACACGGTTTTTAAGTGGTGCAAGAGGTAACGTAATATGAGAAGTTTTACGGTCTCAGTGTTAGTAAGAAAGGGATGGTGCTAGTGGTTGGTTTACATTTATAGAACGAAATGAGTTTAAAATTCTAATTCGATTTATATGTTTTAGTTTTATTGCTTTTGGAGACAGCTGTGACATTATAATAATAAAGAATGCACTCACCACAGTGTTTATGTGATTCGAAAAATTAAAAAAAGAATATACTAATGTTGAATCACAGTGTTTTAATACTTATCCAATGAATTAGTCATTTTAAAATAATAAAAACTATATAGCCAATGGGAAAATAACCTCATCAACATTTATCAATAAATACTTTATTTACAATTTTATTTATTTATTTATTTAGACCAACAGGCCAAACCTACAAGGGTCACGTGTATATAATATATATACATAAACAGCATATTAACAATTGGTATGAAAAAAGAAAAACAAATATTCTGTGATCCAAAACTAAAAAGTAAAAACAAGGAACTACAAACTAACACTAAACACAAAAAAAACTGTAACTATTCAAACAATAGAGTTTTAATAATTTAATTAAATTCTGTTATATTCATATTGAAAACATTCGAATGTTGACAAAACCCATTCAACTCTCTAACAACTAAGTTTAATGGTAGAAGTATGTGATGTGGTTGCGTATCTGTCTGTAACCTTTTCAAGTTGAAAACAGTTATCAAAGAACTTGGGACCCGTAAATTATTGTATTGCTACGTAAGAACATAAATAATTTGAATTGTGGAAACATAAGAAATTTTATTATTTAGTTAAATTTCTTTCTTGCTTTCATAAATGCGTTACGTTCTGTGATGTCTAATAAACGAATGATTTTCTGCTGAAAGAAAACTACCTTTGTTGTTTTACATTGAGAGTGAATAGAATGTAATAAATCAAAGCGACCTATTGGTATAAGTTAAGAGTTTCAAAAGTAAGTAGTAAGTAGAAAAAGTTAACTAAATAATTTTTTTGTAGTATACTGTTTTTCAATTTTCGGTAAACGCGTGATATACAGACATGCTTAGGTGAAAAGTAAACAAACATGCACCCACTTATCCTAACGAGCAACCATAAATTGTGCCTTCCTTATATTAGACGAGCATATTTGGAGTATTTGAATGCGTTGGACCCCTTAAAGGAGATATACTACTCTGGGTGATTCTGGTATATGCATATCGCCCTATGACATTTCTAAAAATTTCGGCTGTACAAGTATACCTATATATGATCAGCAGACCTGCTCGTTATCAGTTTGTCGCGCTGTAAATAACATCTATCGCATTCTAATGTCGTTGGGACTGGTTATAACTTCAAGGTAAGTTTGCTGCTATAACTAAATATATTGTTATATTATGCTCTAGTAGCACAAAAAGTTACCCGGATTTTTTTATTCACGTATTTTTTTGTACAGGACATCTTCAATTGACAAATTAACATAATAATTCAAAACGAAATAATCAACAATTTATTTCCATAGCGTTAGTTCACTTACTAGATACGAAAAATTGTGATACAAATAGTTAACATTAATTCTGACACATAAAAGCGTCAAAAAGACTACTTACAATTTTAGTTTCTAAAACCTTAATGGTATGGAAACGCCATAACATTTACCCCCAAAATAAAAATTTAATAAATTTTGTCAATAAAATTTTTCTTCCCCAATTCCTAAATGAACACATATTAACTTTAAATTAATTAATAAACTATTTTTTTTCAAAAAAAAAAACTTCATTACCATCTATTCATTTTTCTTTTTCCAATTCATATAATATCCCATTCTGCTTTTTGGATTGATGTTTGAAATAATAATTTTCTAACTCTAACCATTATTTCAATAAGCTATTATATATGAATTTGTTCATTGTCGTCCTCATTCTGTTTAAAGCAGAGGTTTAAAGTTTTCTGGATTAACTTCTACTCCCACTTTATTTAATCCATTTTCACTGTCCAAATCAGTACCATTCTGTTTAAATCTATAAATCAATTTCCAATTAGGGCTATCTCTATCTGTCAGATTCATGAAATTAGTCCTTGTATCTTTTTCTGTGAGACAAGCGAAAACTCTGCTTCTTTTTTCAATAGTAATACTTAAGAAAAATAGTCAAGTCAAAAGATTATCTTTACTCGTGCGATACATCAATGACGTTGGTTAAAACATAAAATAGACAGAGAGTCCATAACTAGACACATTGGTAGTCCAAGTCTATCACCTGCCGATCTCTTAATGAACGTAACATCCGCCCGGTATATACATCGTTATTAATATGCACGCTGAAAAGCCTATAAACTACTCGTTTGTCACAATATTTGAGGGCAAACATTTTTGAATTACACCTAAATGTAAATTTTCTCTTTAGAAGTTTTTCTGCCATTTGCAGTATATTTTTTCAGTGTTTGCGATTTGTACCACAGACACCTGTAGCTCTGTTGTGAAACCATGTGAAAAGATCTGGGCTTGTGTACTAGTTGTCATAGTATAGTTCATCCCCCCTTCTGCCTAAACAGGGCTTCAAAAATATCAGTATTACGTTCCAAAGTTTTCATGACCGTGGTGGCTCATGTTTAGACAACAAATTCAAGATTAAATCCCGTGAAAGGAGTCACACAAAACAAAACAAAAAAAAAAACATCCCAAACCGATGCTTATTGGATGGTATACATATCGTTGACATTCTTTGAAAAGTTAACGGGTCCTTGTCAATGCAAAGTTGTTTATTAGGATTCATTCCATTACGAAAATGTTCTTGCATGGAACCTACAATTACTCGGACCTTCATTAAACTATTGCCAAAAAAAGACCCATTTCATTGATATTGGCATCCTTCCATTTCACCAAACGTGAATGTTCATGTAACGTTTGATTTTCGCATAAAAATTTATGAATTTTATTGGTGTCAGTTGCGATAAAATTTGCTATATCTTCAGTAATCTGTCAAAAGTAAATACGGTCGGTTCAACATACTTTTTGTTCCCATTCTTAAGTAAAAACCTGTACATCACTGTTAGTAGGCATAGCTTCCGCCACCATATCACTTTTGCTATCACAAACATTTGAGGTTTGTTCGCTGGTGTTACACTGATTTCATGGTGTAGTGTAAAACTACGTCACCAGAGTAGCGAGTGTAGAGTTAGTGTACAATATCTGGTGCAAGTACCAATGAACGGTCGAACGGATTTTCGTGTTCATGCACATGCGCGTAGGGCGTAAATGATATATGTACAATTAAATATAAATATAAATGGATAGTATTACCACAGCCATCTACAATTTTTTTCCCCGCAATCACAAGAATATTTTATGGTTATTAATGTTATTTTCTTGCCCATTAATTGTAGGGCTGCCATACATCCGTATTTTCTACGGACAGTCCGTATTTTGCAAACCTTGTCCGTAGATTATAAACTGTCCGTAGTTTGTACGTATTTCTGCAAGGCGTCCGTATTTTTTTTCTAGTTTCCAATTTGTCGTACTCAAGTCGTACTTTTGTCATTTTATAGTTATTTTAGCATTCAAACTTTCGTATGATGGGCGTTAACATTGCATTTCCAGTAGCACCACGTCTGAAGAGATATATATCTATATTTCTATATAATAATATTAATAATTAAACAATACGTTTCAAGTGAATATTGAAGATTTCACGGAAATGTTAATTGATATGGTGCACTGTCCGTATTTTTGCTTTTGAAAATATGGCAACCCTAATTAATTGATATATATATATAACAATTATCTACAATTAAAACGCTACCATCATCGTTTTTTTTTTTAATTTGCATTGATAACATTTCCCTGGTCTCCCATTTTTTTCGCTCATTTTTACTATCGAACGCCTACCAGCTATCACGCTACTGCGATAAGTATCACATACGATATATTTTGCTTTCGCGCCGCTATTGCCAGTTATACACTATTCACTCCTGCTCCAAACTGCGAGTAAGAAGTGTATACACTGGCTGCACGAATGCGGCTACACGAATTCCAACGAACAACGCCCGTGTAACTACACTAGCCCCAATGAACGCTTTTTTTCTACGCTCGCTACTCGGTGTAACCAGTGTAACACCAGCGAACAAACCTATTATTTTCTATAAATTCATCATCGTTGTCACTTCTGGTAAGACTTTATAGTAATTCTTCGTTCGTATAATAAAGTCCTCATTTAGACGATGGTATACCCTTGGAAGGACTTGCTTGTGGATTTCCACCAACCAAGCCAACGGCGATATACGATTTGAAATGATTGCAAAACCGAATAAACACTGAGGCTATTTTTTGAAATAACTGACGTCAACAGTAGTTTACGATAAAAGCAAAAAAAAACAAAAGGCGTCCTTAGCACTAAGAACACGGAATATTGCTGACGCCAATAGCAGCGAGAGCTTAAATTGTTCTAACTCCAATGTGTTGTCCGACTGGCTTACGTGATCACGAATCGTTCGCAAAATGCATGTTGCCAAAGGACTCTTAACAAGTGTTGGTAGTGCATTTCTTTATCAGGTTATTAAGTGTAGCCGATTAGTACATCTCCAGCTTCATTTTCTCAACTAAATTGTTATTGGGGTTGCATATACGTTAGGTGTAAAGAAAGCTCTATTACTACTAGTTCGGCATTTTGCTTGGAGAGGGAACCACTGTTGATTTTTTCTGGTTATTTAAGGAAAATTATAGAATAATGCCTAAAATAAAGCTTTTCAGTGGATGGACGTTTCATTAAGACACTAAAAATATACCAACTTTTATATTACTTTTTTTGTGTTGTTTTTACGACTCACTAGAAATCTCAAATGTTCACTACCTCAGGTGTTTCACAAGGCTCCAATCTTGGACGGCTCATATTTATAGTGTTTATTAATGATTTGATGGTTTGCATTAATACTGATAAATGTATGGTCGCGGATGATCTCAAAAATTTTACCATAGTAATTTTTATCAATGGTTATTATTATCTACAAGATGAAATTGATCGGCTGACTGAATGATGTAGCGCTAATAGTCTACAACTAAATGTCGATAAGTGCAGAACTATGAGCTACACTAGAAAACAAAATCCCACTTTATTTGCTTTAGGATCAATGGAGCTTCTCTTATTCGTGAGAGCGCTGTGAGAGATTTGGGGATTTACCTTGACACTTCCCTTATCTTTTCTACTCATCGACAGAATATCGTAATGCTTCAGCTATGAAGAAGTTAGGATTTTTGATTAGAAGCTCTTCTTTGTTTAGTCCTGACACAATTAGACTACTTTACTACTCATTTGTTAGATCTATGTTGGAATCTTACTTTGAGATTGGTTATGACTACCAGCTTCTACTTCAGCAATTCGATGGTGAGTATATTGGAAGTTAGACGACAATTACAGTCAATTAAGTTTGTCTATAATCTGGTGAATAACAATATTGATGCTCCTTACCTTTTACTCCGCCTTCAATTCTTTGTTCCTCCTGGCACCTAAGGTACATATATATATGCACGTTCTATGCACCATATGCGCGTTTAAACTCTTCCCTGAATTCCTATAGTGTTAATGTCACGTAGGTATCTTTAACTTAGTATCATCGCTCGGTGACATACATTTTACACCTCTGCAGAAAATATTGTCCACAGCAAATAAGCAGTTGTCATAATTTTTTAATTTTCTTTTGTCCATTGTTACATGTTTTTTTTTCTATGTTAGTGTTTAAACTGAGCTCAAGCATTCTTTTATATTTTCATTTACTAACTATAGGAATTGTATTTTTTGTCCTTTATTTATTGGAGCAATCGGTTGGGCAAATATATTTATACAGCAGTGGTTGGTGCTTACGTTTTACAAGGGCCATTACAATGATCTAATTTCTTCGTATAAGTTCGTAACATGTTCGTATTTCAGACGATAGCGCACGAACTTATTGTATTGGTCCTGCCTGTGACGTATGCATCAGCCGCCATTGATATTATATATTATTATTATCGATTATGTACAATCTGCAACACCATGAATCGTGTAAAGAAACAGGGTTTGCTAAGCTTTTATGATGCCTATGTTTGCGAAGTTTTGTGTTTTGTGTTTAAACATAGGTCTGAATTTTCTACATATGCTAGTAGCTATAATGTGAGAAAGTGCAATTACTTACTGCTTCCTCGTCGCAGAACAAGCGCAAGATCCGTGGATTTGCTTTCTTGATATGCATATTATCACATATTATTCACATGAAGGGGTCTATTTTGAATAATTATTAATGCGATTCCAATGTGACCCAGCAAGAACAATCCAAATAACGATCGGGATCGTTTTTTTTAAAAGCAACTGCTGTTGGAAACTAGCGATAACGGATAGCAGCAGCCGCCATCAAGATGAGGCATTGGAAAAGGTTTAGGCCCACACTATCCTCAATTTTTTTTCTTTGAATTCTACTCCTACTTCTTATGAACAATCTTTAAGTAGTGAGCCTGATGAATATTTCATTTCATTGTTATTAAATTATTAATATCTAATTATGGACAATACACTATATCAGAAGAAACCTTATCAGATGGTTTACATAAATCAGACATCAATAAATTTATTCCATTCATTTATAACTATAACTATACTCTATCGATGACATTATTATTCAGGGGCGGCTCTTCTTAAAGAGCCCCACCATTGCAAATCACAAATTAATAATAAATACAAATGGGGTCACGTTTAGATTGGCACCGTAGGTCATCGTAGGTCTCCGCGCGGAGCTAGTGGAGGATGGTGCGGTCGCAGTATGCACAAAAATTACATTGAAGTTGGGCCAGCCATACCTTGGCCCGCTGGTTGATCGAGTCACGCGTCATCAGTATATGTCAGTGCTGAGCACTGTGGGTGAAAGGTCTCCCCCTATCACTCAAGCGCGTGAGTCAGACGGCCGTCGAAGATCGACTATTGAAATTAGAAACATATGTAGAGGGCTGTCGCATACGCACTTCGGTTTAGACATTTCCCCGCAATAAAAATGGGTTTAAGAATATTTAATATTTATTAATTATAGTAATAAAGTGTAATATTATTCTAGGATGACATCGCAAATTAATAACTATAGTATTTAAAATCAAAATGTACCATTCATATCTTTCTTAGGGCAAAAATTATGAAAATGAAGTAATAAATATGATAAGGGAGTTATTCCTGAAAAATATATAATAGTGTTTTAAGGGACAAAAAAAAGCTATTTGCTTGGGTAAACCACCAAAGAAAATAAAAAATTGCGTTTCCCATTCTTTGCAAGAAATACGTCCGCTTATGTTTAGAATATCCAGTATGTTTTACTCGACGATCTTCACTTAAACTCATGTCCTCTGTGTTGTGTTATGTTTTCATCGATATAAAATCACAAAAACACCTAAATAATTTTTCGTCAGTTAGGTGTGACGCAACAAGTGACGCATGTATGTACGTGCAGTTTAAAAACTAAATATATGCAATTCTGAAGGAAATACATTAGTACTTATACTTAGGTAGATAAGTACTTCCCACTATGAATTTAACGTATTTTTCATTTTAAAATGGCTCACAATACTTGTATAATATGATAGCTAGCTACCTCAGTGAGAGATCCGTGGTCATAGGCGAGGAAGGCATCTTAGAGATGACATGCGGCGTCCTTCAAGTTTCTGTTATCGGTCCAATGCTATGGAACATTTACTATGATAGAGTCCTCGAGATACCCTTACCACTAGGAGTTACACCCATTGCATATGCAGATGACCTGGATGTAGTCATCATAGCCAGGACAGCACACGGGCTAGAAACGACGGTTAATATCGCAGCAGACTGCAATAAAGAATACCTCGAGTCTAAACAACTAAAGCTGGCACCCCAGAAGACCGAGATGGTGCTCCTAGTCGCGGGAATGAAAGTAAACCAAATTAATATACGAGTTAGAGACAGCGAAAGACCAAGCCAAGAGAGCTTAAAATACTTGGGAATACATCTGGAGAAAAAAATGAGAATGGTGATGCATATTCATGAAACTGCGAAAGGGGCAAGCATAGCAATTACACCTTCTTCTACTGCTCAAGGTGGAAGACGGAGAGGACCGAGGTACAAAGGCGAGTGGGGATTCTAAAGCCGCAGAAATATGGTCGGTATCATGCTGGGCCCGAAGACAGCTGGAGATCAATAGAGGAGATGGCCAAAGGCATTATATTTGGAAAAGAAATAATAATAAGAAAAGAGAAACAAGAGAATCCCCTTTTACGAAGTAATGCCACAGCATTTCCGGGGAGAGGTAAACAGCTCAATGAGGGAGGTTTTCTTAGTCGGTAGAAATCCGACACACCCCGGCGATACGGGCCGCTGGAAGTCTTTTGAAGATTTTTCCCCCTCACGTAATAAAAAGAACTATTTTTTTGTAAGTTCAATATTATCAAACGAATCCAAAATTCAAAAACGAGGCTAGAAAGGCTATATGAAACACGCTCCTTATGTTATTTTTTTTTAATTTCCATATTAATCGCGCTTTTTCGATTTAAAATATTCCAGTAGAAGTCCTTTATAAACCTAGTAATGCACTAGTGCGTTCATAATTCGTAAAAACACTCCGTCTAGTGTGCTTATAGCTTAATTGCACACAATTAACACTAAGTTAGAAAAATATTGTAACGTTTTCAAGGTTAATAAGTTACACAGGCGATATATTAAAAAAAAAGTATTTATTTCTACACTTAAGTCTAATTAAAGTAAAATGACATTAATTTAAACACTAATGATAACTAACTAGGATAAACACTCAATAAACTAACTCTATTTCAATACTACTTTATATTACCTAGCAAAGGATAAAGCTTTCAATACAGAAGGTTTCAACACTGAATTTTTACGAGTTATGTACTGAAACTAAATAATTCTCCACATCGTAAAATGTGTACAATACACAGGAGTACAATATTTTTTGCGAGTACATGTAATTTTGTTTGTAAGTACGAATAATAACTATATCAAGTTGAAAATCCTTATGAGCGCAAAAGAACGAGCATTTTTATTACTAGTAATTGAAATACGAGTAAAGTACTGGAGTACCTGCCCCTCTCTGATTAGTAATATTAAATAAAATCTCGTACATAAAGTACATACCTATAGCGGCAGCGGCTAATAGCCTGGTGTTAGAAACAAATTTATAATTAGCAATTGCGTATGTGATGAAAGTGAAGATATAGCTAAATAAAAGTGACATATTAATTAAAGAATTGGTGAAGGTGCCGATTTATTTTATTTTTTCTTTGTATTAGGTAAGTATTTCCAAAAATAAATTCTGCTACAAATATGTAGTTGACATAAAGATACACTAAATTAATACAATTTAGTGTTATATTATTTAATAACTGGGCGGAAAAGGGTAATTAATATTTTTCAGTGACACTTTCAAGTGCCAAAGTGTTATTAAATAATTGAAATGGTGATGTAAGTTATTGTCGGCATTTCTTATCGGGTGTAAGAGTTGATTTGAAAATACTATTATTGAGACCTGAGATTAATTTTAAAGAAGGGCAGATGTAATAGTCACGACGCGACGCCAAAAATCAATTAAGTCAATAAATACTCCCCTCTAACGTGTTAAGTTTACTTTAGAATACGCTACCTCACGGATTATGTATACAGAAGTATTTTCGCTTCTCATGGCGTCATCCTTTCGGATGTTTAGCTGCACTATTATTTCTCTAATACATCTGGGCAAATCGTTTATATATTTTTACATACATGCAACACAAGGAAGATGACGTCATCGGTTAGGTATATAATACAGTGTACTCGGCTTATGACGCTGTAACAGAAACGGCGTTGGTTAAATTCGACGCGTCTATTCCATTTGCTTGAACATTGAAATATTTTTGGATGTTTTTGTTTAGAGTGCGAAAGGCGGTAGGTATATCTCGGTTTGTTCACTTTGCCAGCCGAAACATTTTACTCTTCTATGACGTCACTCTTTAGTGTTATGCCAAAATCAAAACTAAATTTATACACAGCTCGGTTGATGCTGACAGAGAGAACAATTTAATTCGGTTATCATAATAACAGATAGCTCAGTGTTATCCTAAGCTGTATATCCATTTGTAAATATATATATTTTTTCTTAAAATTAAAAGTTTTGAAATTTTTGTTCACATTAGAACAGTTTTGACATTAATGTTATAGAAATGACATAAGCTATCTTGAAAAATAATATAAAGAACTAATTTCATAAGGGTAGTTTTATCAGATGGGTGCAAGTTCCAATGTTATATTTCATGAGGGCAAAATCAGAACAGTAATGAATAAAAAAATACAATTTTATGAATCTCGATATATCATGACGGTGAAATTTCTTTTAAATTTTGATTTGATATTGCGATTAAATGAATATAATTTCTTTGTAAAATTTATAAAACCAATACGTTAAAAGGTTATATTTATTATAACCTAAATATTAAAATTTAATTAGAAGAAATTTTATTGAATATTAATAACAACAAAATAATATAATTACGAGCAAGAGAAGGGAATATATTCTTTGACTAAAATTGACGGCTAGTGATATGACTTTTTTGGCCTTGTCAACTGCAAACACAAAATTATCTGACAGCTGACACCGCATTTTTTCTCACCTCACAGTTACTTTCAATGTAAAATATGCATAATATCTTTTAATTTAGTTAAAAAAAAATTTGCGGGGGTTTTATTGCTGTTTTAATTATTATTGACAAAAAATCATCAACAAAAAATTCACTTTGACATAGACTTAATGCTGAGTTGAGCTGTCAAAACGCAGTGCTACCACATCTATTGACTATCACATTAGAGCAGGGGTCGGCAAACTTTTTTAGGACAGGGCCAAATCGGAACGAAAATTAAGTTCAGCGGGCCAGGTTGTAAACTCTAACGTGTATATTTTTTATTAAGTGTTCCTCTGTGTTTTATTGAACCGAAAACAATGTACCAAAAAGTTTCCGTCGTATCATACAGGGTGTTTACTGACTTGTGAAAGAATCTTAAAGTTACAAAACTTATTTTTTCTTTCAAAAACACCCTGTATATTCTTATATTTTTCTGCAAAATTCCATAATGTCATCTTTGCAGACGATGTGGTAATAATAACAGACAGTGAAAAACAAAGAAAATTTGATAGATAGATATGGAAAGGAAACATGGAAGAAGAGGGCGTGACAATAAACATAGAAAAAGCTCAAATTCTCGGAAACCAGAATGTTGAAACTAAAATTGAAATAAATGACACTAAAATAGAGCAAATGAGAAAATTAAATTTTTAAGAGTAACATTGGAAGAAACAGGAAAACAAGATGCTGGAATAAACGATTGATAAAACAATCAAGTACTACGCAATAAACCAAAAATTTATGAATAAAAAAAGCAAACCTATAGTAGTGTTATGAAGAAAGCCAAGAAAAATAAGATTCCACTATTTTAGGGCATTTGGAAACACATCTCAGTAGTTCAATACCTGCTACTTCTGAAGATTTTGGGCACCTTGAAAACATCTGACCAGAAAATTTTGAAGTAAAATAGAATCCATTTTTAGGAATTCTAATCCAATCTAGATTACAAGAAATGAATTTCGACATATTTTTTGTAATACTTCAACGAAAGTTAGTATCTTTTTATTTAAAATAATTTGAAGGGACGAAAGTCCAGTTGAGAGGGCATAAGAAACAGAAGCAATAATTACTATTAATGGACGGACGATTGTAGAAATTCTTTCTCATTTAAAAAATATTAATAATTTATCTGAGTTCCAGAAATATCAATAAAACTTTTCCACTATTGCACCATCGAACTGGCGATGGTTAACTCGCCGATTGCCAATAAAGTTAACCACTGCCACAACTGGTTCAATAATGCAAAATAGATAGAGGTGTTTGATGAATTGTGCAATGACTTATTGAAAGCTTTGCACAAAACAAAAATACTTGAGCAGTATCAACAATGACTGTTGACTCATCAAGAACTAACAAAAACCACTAGACATTTTTTGCCTTCTCCATTAAGAAGCGTATTGTGATATTCTGAATTTATCTGACAGTCGCTTGAGCTGAGAGGTCAACAGAAAAACCCTCTTCTTTGAGCACACTTCTTCAGTTTTATCGCAAATCTATTCATGAATATTTCAAATTTAATTCTAAATAAGGTTAGAAATATTATTGGGAAGTACGCCGAAAGCGTTCATAGTAAATGAATTAACCGGACTTATTTACCGCGACATCAGTTGACTATCAGTCGGTGAGTAGTAGATGTAGATATCTCCCGGTACAATAATTTTCGTAAACCCTTATTGTGGATGAGAAAAACTATTGGCAATAGCTGAATTAACCGCTTGGTACTTACAACTTGCGCGGGCCGGATTTGGCCCGCGGGCCGTAGTTTGGCGACCCCTGCATTAGAGTATTTTTCTTTGAAAACAAGCTTTTATAATTCTTGGCGAAAAACTCTAATCTCTAATACAAATAATCGTACATTAGGTCATTTACATCAGCCACCAAATTCTTCAGGCACTCGGCTTTGGATAGGGCTTGAAACTGAATTCTTGCGCTGTAAATGACACTTATAGCACTAATAACTATTCTATCGGATATTTTTTTGTGGAGGCGGAGAGCTTTAAATTGGCAACACTGTTTTCTATGGCAGCCGATTTAACATTTCGGATTTAGGGTTAGTTGGAGTTAGTTTGGCAATTCATCATGAATAGATTCAAGTCGGAGCAATGTTTGCAAATTGTTCATATTTATTTTTAAAAATATGGCCCAATTCGAGAAACTCATCGAGTATTACATGTATTTTATAGTGCTCATAATCGTCCATCGTTTTTGCAATACGTTTACTCTAAACGATAATATGCATTCCGTAAGACGTCGTATAGTAATTCAAATGCGCCAATTCGACATAGTGCTCAACAATTAAACTTGTGCCCATCCACTTTATGGAAAATTTTGCGTAAAGATTTTGGTTTACGTGCTTATGAGATTCAACTTGTTAAGGAATTGAAGCCACACAACCATCGTTGGCGCCGTAAATCTCGTGCAATGTGCCGAAGGAAACATTGCTATTGATCCACAATTTCATTTGAAAATTTTGTGTGATGAAGCACACTTTTGATCAAATAGAATTGCCGCATTTGAAGCGATGATAATCCACAAGGCATTGTTGAAATGCTGAAAGTCACCGTTTGGTGTCTTTTACGGACCATGGAATCATTGGTCATTATGCATTCAAAAATGATGATGGTCAAAATGTTACAGTCAAAGGTGAGCGGTACAGAGACATGATTACTAACTTTGTCGTGCCTCGATTGGAAAGTATTAATGTTGCAAACACGTGGTTTCAGCAGGACGGTGCCACATGCCATACAGTGTCCAATACAATTAATGTCACCTCGTTCCTGCGATTGGACGCCGTTAGATTATTTTTCTATGGGGATATGTAAAGTCGCATGTATGCTTCAGCCTTGGCGGCAACATGACCGAAATAATATTCAAACATTAATGCCATAAAATTATACTTTAAATAAAGTTCATGGATATTAAAATCATTTTTGTGTTTTATTTCAATTTAGAACTCCGCTTCTAAAGAATTTTTCTTATTACCTACACTTACAATTAAGTATAAATAAAAAGTGTAATTTTACATCAGCATCTAGCAGAAAACAAGTTCATACGGTAGGTGTTTGTTATCTTAGAAGATATTCGTGTCTAGTAGAGAATCAACAGTTGAATACAATAACTTGAAACTGATGTTACTGCTATGTTTGAAGTGATCAAAATATTTCTTTAAAAAAAAATTCTTTTAATTCAAAAATTACTTTGACAGCAAAAAAATATTTGTTTGCATATATGATATCAAATGTAAATTGTTGAAAGAAAACGATTCTTTCCATATAAACTCGGTACAGCAGAAGGCAATGAAATACTAGTGTCATGTTGAAATTGTATTATTTAAAGTTTAAATAATTCGTTCTCGAATTTTGAACACACCTGACAATCATATTTTGCAATACTATAGTAGGTAATAGGTTTCCTAAGAAACTAAACCATAAAATGATTACAAGGATTACCAGGAAACTAACCTACCCCAATAATTTATTTTGGATAAGTTAGTAAAAACTTAGAAAGCCGTAAAACCATTTGCAGTGTTGCAAACGTAGTAAGGATATTCTCCAAATGGTCTTTCAAGTAAACCTTCAATATCCTCTGTCTTATATTTCAAGCTAGGTACATATCCTTATAGTCAAAATATGACAAACTATGATTTACGACCGCACTGCATATACTAAACAAAGAGAAATGTATTAAAATACACTTCTAAACAAAGTAAAAGCAATATAGATCATTATGACATTAGGCACAGAAATAACCACAGAATCAAATATATCTTAAGACGTCGTTATTAGGGTGGACGAGAGCAACCAGGAATCAGGAGATCGAATCCAAATGCTTGTTGGAAGAGCGAATATACAAAGAAACAAAGGGGAGAGTTGGAACACCTGATAATGCAGGCCAAGAAACAACAATGGAGGAGGCTAATCGCAGTTTTGGAAAACGATGCTAGGGGTGACGGATTCAGAATTGGTATGAAACCCATAGGCAGTTTTCGGCTTCCATAAATTCTGACAATGAGATAGAAAGCGCGAGCGGTTAGAGATCTGTTCTCAATTAAAAACGGGAGAGTTGCAATATTTGATAATGATGGTCAAGAAGCAACCCTGGAGGAGGCTAATCGCAGACTTGGAAAATGATATTAGGGGTGATGCATTCAGAATTGCAATGAAGCTCATAGGCAGTTTTCGACTTTCTATGTGGAATGTTATGTACGACCAGGTGCCTCAGGATAGGCAGTAGAGAATGAAGAAAATAAAGTGAAGAATGATGTCTGGGCCAGCCAATAGCAGTCCCGGCGGCATAGTGGTGGAAGAAGAATGAAGAGTTTCAGTGGGTTTGCCAAGTCCCAACTTAGACTGATATCTTAATTCGGCGTCCATAAAGGATTTTTCTCTGACATAAAAAGACGTCGTTATTTGAAGAGTCCAGGGAATATTTCTTTAATGAATTTCCACCTGAAATAAAAAACACAACACTATATTAAAACACTGGTATTAGAATGACGTTTGTTGTAATACGAGTAATTCAACGTACGAATATTACAACAGTCATTGCAACACGTGTTTTTTAAACTACTTTTTCTATTTCATATTAATTTACTTTTATTTATTATTTGTTATCCATACAAAAAAAAATAATGTTTCAAAGTTTGTGACACAATTATTGTATGATGCGCAATTCCAATTCTACTAATAAAAAAGAATACTGCTGGCAAGTGAATTTTCAGTGTTTTCAAGTAAAAATTATACCTAAATACGGCACAGTTATTCTAAGCATCTATAGGATAGACAATACTAGATTTCTGAGTTGGTATATTTGCTACAGAGTATGGTTTATCTGTATCAACTATTGATGATCTTATTAATAATGTGACATTTGCCTCAATGAACCGACTAAGCTAGTTATTGCAAGTAAATAGTTGTTCCAATGCAATACGATATTTGGTTTTAACACGCAGCATTGTCATGACACTTGTGCAACTCTGGTTGTATTAACCAAATTATTATTTGGCTTTAATATGTTTGTATTAGTGCTAATAAAGTAGAATAGTTGTGACGAATTATACTTTTACGTAGCTATATGCAGTGCGTCCACAGATGCAGTTGACGATAGGTATAATTGACAAAAAAAATTAAATTGGAATTGAATATTTCGAAAATAAGTCCTGCTTCGCCTCGTTTGTTTTCGGGTTTTTAAAATATAATAGGCCTGTGTCATAAACATTTTCGTTTGAGGTAAAGTGCCCTTTCCGTTCACACCACGCTAAAATGTTCTTAAGAAATGTTGTTCAGAATGAAAGCTTATGATGTAAATTTTCAGTCATTGGCCTACTTTGATAAAATCCATTGTTTGTCAAATTCGTTTCAGGTAAAGTACTGTTTGCGTTCACAGTACGCCAATATGTTACTAAAAAAATTGCTTAGAGCAAAAAGTTATAGATTTATGCAAATTTTGATACTGATTGACTTACTTCGATAATCATGATTACTTTTACGCCTATAGGTCTTATTAACTCCATCATTTCAATGTTTCGACGTTTGTGACAATTCTTGTGTGCGATGGGCAACTCTGTTGCCCACAATTATCACTGTAAAATTACAGTCTATTGTAATATCACTGGTAGTATAAGTATACTTAATATACTGCATGTAATAATACGAACAGCATGTATGTCGTTGCAGTTAAAATTTGTAAAATTTTGAACGTGTTGTAACTTTAGAAATATAATTTGTACAAAAGCAAAACACAGTTGTCACAGTTGTATTAATACAAATTGTGTTACACTTGCAGACTTTAGCATTATAAGATCATATGTAAGTTTCAAAACAATTTCAAACACTACATTCAAATGTAACTTTACAGTGATAATCGTGGGCAATTTTGTTACCCACGATCATCACTGTAATTGTACAAGATTAATCATTGCAAATTTGAGTTTAGCATGGTACTGAATTAGTGGACAAAATTTAAAGGCTTTTTATAATTTATCTTACGCTATATTTTAAAGCAACCTCTTAATAGTTACGTGCACTCATATCTCGGTGATAGTGCCTTTTTCAATGGAGATTTTCGTATTTCTAAAGACAAAAACAAAAATCAGAAAAACACACTTATGCCAGAACAGCTATACAACTACTTCAAGAGCTCTTTGAAATAAAGTATAAAGCCCTTTTTCTAGCACAAATCGAAAGCCTTCCAGTAGCCATAGTAGCAATGCAGATACGATATTTGATTTATTCCATACACATATGTAGGTACCTTCTACACATCGGGAACTAGAAAGCAAAATTTATAAAAGTGTATATCAAACATAATATTTTGGTGTACATAACATTTTTGTTTACAATAAACTAAAATTATAATGAAAACAATAATTTTCATAGCACTGAATATTGTGTACGTGGTCGTTTTCCTATGCATAAATATAGTGCAATTGTCCAAATTTATAAATAAAAAAAAATATTAAGGTTATAAATAAAAGCCTGGCTGGTAGTCGAGTGGCTTGCACGCTTGGCTATCAGTGCGGAGTCCGGGGTTCAAATCTCGCTCTGGTCAATTACGATAATCGGTTTTTTTCCGGGGTCGTAATGTTGATTAGGAGGGAGATTTGGCTCTGAGGGGGCCTGATAAGCTAATCATATAGCTTAGGCGTTACCACCCCTTTTAAAAAAAAAAAAAAAAAAATGATTTACCTACTATATTTGCATTACTACCTTTCTCGTATAATAATTGTACATGGCGCTATTGTTCTTGAATGCTCCAATTTAGCCTCTTTGTTCTGTCCAAAGCAGAATCATATATGTAACAATGTTCATTTTGAATAGACAAGCAGAAAAAAATGTGTGGTTTGCATAACTTACACAACTGTTTTAGTATTGTAAACCTGCAATAGTAATAAGATTCTACATATGTAACACAGTTAGACAGTGGCGGCTCGTGAGTTATGAAAGAGGGTGGGCACAAAATAAGAACTTGCCTATTTATTGTACATAAAATCCATTCTCCTATTTTTCATGCTGGAAAAGACGTCTATGACTTTGTTTTAAAATGCGTTCAGTCGATTTCTAACATTGTGCTTCTCAGAAAAGTTTAATGCGCTTGAGGGTGAAAAACGTCGTTCACATTCTGCTTCGAATGGGGTTGTACAAATAATATCCAACAGTATATGTTTCCGTCAAAACGTTTTTTAAGTTGTCTCTTCACACTAAAAGTGGGAAAATACCGCGTACACCTACGTCACACATGTCATCGCGTTCATAAATTTCTAAAAGTTCATTTTTCAATTTTACGCTGTCCAACATAGAATAAGACTTCACAGTTTTTTATACACGTAATTAACCGCCGCAAAATATGAAGATTTTTTTCACATCTTCGTTGTACTTAATTTTATGTCGCAAATAAGCACTCTCTAACTACTCACCATGTCCCTTTGCCTAAAAGATTAAAATCCACGCATGCTTTCAAGTGAAAACGGAAATTTTCGTGTTTTCTCACCCTCTGCGATATGCTTAAAATCTTTAAATCATTTAACTCTTGTTTATTTCACGCACTGAGCTCTTTCTTAAAAATTAAGCAGCTAAAACAAAATAGTTTATTTGTTAGTGAACATCCGCACATCCACTCATATTTTTCATATATATTATTATTGATATCTATTGTAAATCGAGTTTTACTTGTGGAGTGTAGTTTATTTGAAGATAGGAATTCGCCTTCTTTCTTCTTAATTAAAATTTTTCCTCAAATGAGCGAGATTTTGCACTCAATTAACTTCCATTAATATAAATAAACGTCACTTCAAGCCTTTGAAATCACAACATGCGCGGTATCGCGTTTGTAAACTTGAATACGATGCTCTCGCAACGAATGCAAGACGTTAACTGGAGACACGATTGCGTGCCCCCAAAGAACCGTATAAGCGCATATGCGAAGATAAACGGAGCCGGCCGATTTATACTCAAATTGTACATCGGAAATTAGTGCCTGAAACATAGTTTGGAGCGTCGCATATGCCTAGGTGTGTGGTGCGGAAGGAAACTTTGATACCATCGTTATAAAAATACGTAAAAACAATAAAATAAAATAATGCACTGAATTACATGCGATTTTTTTTCTGTAGTTATCTTGGTGGTTGGGTGGGCACGTGCCCTTGTGCCCTTTAGTACCAGCCGCCATTGCAGTTAGATGTGTGCCATTACGTTAAAAGATTCAATTACGTAACAATTAATAAAATATATATTTCATATACATATATTGAAGGTAATGTTAAATTTTATGCAGTTTAATTTATTATTACTGTAATAGATGAAGCATAAAAGTTTATTATTTGTACCAGAGATTTTGGATTTATATACCTTTTTAGCCGTCGAGAATCTGCATCCCAAAAACATTTGAGCAACATTGAATACTGCACGTGTTACCACAGTGGTGATATCTATTTGGGTTTGATCGTTCTATTCCGAAAAAGAAAATATGTAATCTAAGTACATAGCACTGACGCAATTCACATTTTGGACTAGTTGCTTTAATTACTAATTTATTTCTGCTAGATTTATTTTGTAAGGTTCCCTGGTTTAAGCTGAAATATAATCCAGAGCACCATAATCTTTAAAGCAGTATGTAATTTTATCTATTAAGTTTATCAATGTACAGGTTTTTTGTAATGCTTTGTTGATATTTCCAGTAATGATAGTATTTTAAGGTAACAATACAATTAATTTGTAATTATATGTTTAATTAAATTAATGTTGCATTGATTGCCACAGTAATATCCTTTAATTTTTTATGTAAATTTACAGTGACTATGTGGGTGCCTTTTTACAGTGAATATAGATATTATTATCATTATTAGTAAACTATGGATGGATTAACTCAATATGTATTTTAATTTAAAAATCATAAATTTGCATTCTACAGTTGACGATGCAACGTCATAAAAACGGCGTGAATCGCGTGCATCAATATTTATGTATATCCTTATTTCTGGATTATTTTTAATTAATTCTAGAAGTAATGAAGTTATGTTTGAGGTCATGTGTTGCCTCTAGTTTATTTTAATTATCTTAATTATTTTAAAAATATTTATATTTTTCCCAATCAAATTGGAAGATTTTTAAAGACTTCTGTTAGATCAAATATTAAAATTAAGAAGAAATATTTGTTCTTGTTACTAAGTGTATATTATCATTAAATAAATATTACTCTCAAATTAGAAAAAATACATTTTAATAATTTATCAAAATTTTCGAAATTGTAGTTTACAAATTCCGATAAAAGACTAAAAGATGCTCTCAATAATTCTATATTATGTATGGCCTCTAGGTATTTTGTAAAAAAAAAAAAAAACATTTGCAAAGTGAGTTGTAAGTTAAATTCAAAGTAGTTAAATTTTCTTGACGATGTTGTATTACAATAAAAGAAAGTATTTGTGCCATTACAAACGGAAGCGTAATGATTTACATGCCTTGTTTGTCTCGTGGGTATAAGAAATAATCTATACAATGGAATCGATATCAGTAGATACACAAATGTACTTTCAATTTATTTTAAAAACTTGCAGCGGAAAATAGAATAAAAGGTTTCGATGTTACAGGAGCATCCTGAAAACTAATAGGTGATAACATATCGTGTACGTATACAGATGGCGCAAACTCCGGGAAGGTCGTCTGTAGGAATGGATCGACGTTGGTTAGCGTGCGCCTCGACGCTCTGTACATTTGGCAAACGCCGTTAGTTTGTTGCCGACGCATCGTCGCGTTAAACCAATTCAAAGTGACAGATTAGATTAGGACCAATTCATCACACATGCGATTAGTGGGATTGCAAAATTGTGTCAGTTTTGGTACAACGGAAGTGACACCTTGTGCCCGATAGTTCTGTTCGACTGAATTGTGCGAGAGAAATTTTGGAAAACAAAAAAGAAAGAAAATATAACAGTAACATAAAAGATTCGCCGTATTATCCAATCGCTAAGCAAGCTAACAGGTATGACATTTGATTTTTGAATTTCGGCGTTGAAAATATTGCGACGTTCTCTTTTTGTTCCTCCTTTAGTTTTTGTCAGATGGGGTTTATTACAGGCATTGGTTACCTTGAATAAGAAACATTTTGGTAACACTTTTATGTTACAATAGAATGAAAAAAGCTCGTAGCTTAAATTTTTTGGCAATACCATATCACGTTTTCTTGCAATAAAAAGCTTTTAATAGAACTATTGACCAGAGACAGAAATATATTATTTCAAGGTGAAAATAAGAAAGTGGTTAAGGTTGATCGAGATCGATGATGCCATATTGATCTTAGTTTCATGTAAGTTTTACGTTGTATGCGTTTTGAAGTTTTACTATTTGCCTTTAATACTCATGCCTCAGATATCACGAATTTCTTATTTCAATGTATAAATAATTGTCAACAAAATTGTATTATTTTTGTAAGAAATTTATTCACATTTTGACTGTCTTTGTTGTCCTGCCCAGAATTAATTAATTAAATCAATTAAAAATCCATTGAAACCAAGTAGAAGATCTACTTTCGTGGTTCAAGATTAATTTTAGGTTTTTGGACTGGCATACGTTTTGACACTTAAATTATTAACAATTTTCAAATCCAATCCTTTCTATATATATTTATATTTAAAACATGTACTGTAAGTATAATGATTATCATCATAAAGGATTTGGTAAATTTATGTTTGCAATTTGTTTTTAGGTTTTCTTTAATGCGTGAATATTGCTGAAAGACTATTTTTTGATGATTACATTTGTTGAATTTTATTTTAAATTTATCGTAGATACGTAAGCTTCATCAGAAATCTGCGCTACTTACTAATAATTAAGATGCATGGTGCCAAAGCATAAAATATAATTATTAACCTTTTGGATTGATTGTTCGATTACATCATCCACAATTCTATATAAAAGAATAAGTGTGAACGAATTCCAATACCCTTTGTCATTATGTTCGAAAGTAATGTCTAATTACAGGTTACAATTTTCCTCAAGTTCTTATTTCTATCTAAAATATGTTTGCATCATAAGACGGATCATTTCGGTAATGAATATAGACGTTTCGCTGAAGTTCCATAAAAATATTTAATAGCATAAGTATAATAACTTTTAAACTCTATACAGAATTTTAGAAATTTTTCGAATAAAAAAAAAACGAATGAAATACAAAATAATTTTAATCCGAAATGTTACCTGTATATATACCAATATTGTTGATAACTAAATAACGGCCCTTGTGCGGTACCGGTCTAACTAATAAAAATTTCGGTTATTTAGTTCCGGTATGAGGCAGATATTACTTTGATCCGGTTCGGAAAAAAAAATCGGTTTAAACGTTTTTCTTTTCACTACACTCGTTAATGTAATATCCTTTTGGAAGTTTCCGTTCGGATTGTATTTATGCTAATAATGTCTGAATTAATGAGGATTTTTGATTAAATTATGTTTCTCCAAATTGCTCTTGTTGGAAACCACATGGAATCGCATTTAAGGTTTTTTTAATTTTTTCCATGTCGACTCTAAATGATAAATTAATTAGTGAAAATTAACTACATATTGAGTAAATGGCCTGTACATACACACTGCATTACTGGTGTTTAAATATTCGCATTCACAATAAGCAAGCGGTTTCTTTGGAACTGTTATACTGTTAAGATAAAAAGATCGTGAAAATCTACTGCTACGTTATAATGGTTAAATATTTATTTTTTCAAGTTATCTTAACTATCAAAAATTATTAAAAAGTAAATAAAGAGGTAAAGACTTTATTATATTTTATTATAATTCAAACAAAAATAAGAATAAATTAAAAAAAAAATGCCGAAAGGGGTCAAACGCACTTCTAGGTATTAACCGTTCTTTTTTAATTTTTGTTTTATATGCAATTAAATAATAAATTGGTTGTTCTCTTCATTCAGATTTATTGTTCTAATATCTTAAAAGCTACATGTTTCGGCCCAATCTAGCCATCTTCATGGCTGCTCTCACAAGATGGACAGATTGGACCGAAACATGCAGTTTTCAAGATATTAAAACGATAAATCTGAATGGACCGAACAACTAATTTATTAGGTCACATTAAAAACGTGTGTAACACTCGGTTGATATTAGCATACATATGTTTCACCTTACCAAGGATCTTCAGTGCTACTGGTCAACCTAATGTAGTATACGGAAAAATTCTTATATATACTTAATAAGTGGGAGGACAATTAAATGAGAATTTAAGACGGAAATCTCATTATTAACGTGAAGATATTTTGCTAAATTGTCGATCTGAAACTACTATATGTATCTACCGCAGGAGCCATCCAAACTCCAAACAGTTAGATAAGTTGTTATATGCATGAAGCGCACATTTCTGTTCGTAGTTGATGTGGCTCGTGCAGTATGATAATAATTATAGGACGACTTTAAACTACTGTACATGCGTTAATTAACTAACGCTAATTAATGTGATTTAATTATTAATTAGCGTTAGTTAATTAACGCATGTTATCGTGGCTAAAAGTCGTCCTGCGCATTCCATCTTAAATTCTCATTCAATTGTTCTTCTACTAACTAATTTATTATTTAATTACATCTAAATATTTATTCATTTCAAGTATTAGAAACCAGCAGTTTATATTGTAAAGAGTAAAGAGAATAGAAAAAGTACAGCTGATCCATACCAGAACTGTTTTTAGAAAAACGTTACAGATTCATAGAAATGTTTGTAATTCATAAATAAATTCTAACATAACGTTTTTACTGTTTCATATATTTTATAATTTTACTTGTTCATATGCCAATCATTTTTTTTAATTTTTCTCATGTTCTTTGTATAAATCAAACTCCTTGAATTAGTATTAAGATTTATTTCCCAAAAAGGAAAAAAATCTCTATTTATTTTATTCTGGGAATAAGAAATGTTCATGTGATTCAAAATAAGTACATTTTTCACGTCTATAGACATCGTTCATTAATTATTAATTAGTCGTAATAAAATTGGATTTCTACTTATTTACCCGATCAGTTAATTTTATTTTTTTAAATTCTACAACAGTAAAACAAAACATGAACTGTAAAGGGCAAGATGTAAACATACAAAACGTAACAATATCTTGCAAAATTTCAATTTTCATCTGCGAAGAATCATTTAAAACTAGTACTAAACTATTACAGTTAAGTTAACCATTTCTTTTAGTGTGGTTAACTGAAATTAAACTCACGAGACTTGCTTCTAACGTCTCCTTGCAGAATTTATAATTCGGTGTATTGTCTATAGCCATATAATCAAAATAACAATGAGCTGCATTAGTTGCCCTTCGTCCAATGCTGTTTAAAATTTAAAAGAATTTGCAACTAATTCACAACATTCTCAGAACTCTCACAAGTAGAAGCTAGCACAGACTAGCTACATTTGTAATGTAAGTAAGTAAGCCACTCTACGTCAAGATAGTTTTATGTCAAAAATGAAAAAGGCCGAAAAAACAAAACGTTTTAATTCTTAAGGGTTTTGATTCACTAGTTAAACTTATTTTAAAATCGAATATGGATTCTATTTTGCTTCTGGTCCACAGAAAAATAGCGGTTAGGGCCGGGTTTATATTTTAAAAGTCTTTCGGTCTAGATCCTTAGTTAAAACTAATATTTAACCTTTAAAACCATTCATAAATTTTATTATCTAAAAAAAATAGTAGTTATAGAACAGGCAGCATAAGCTCATGCATACAGTTCACTGTCGAGGCGCTAGCCGATAATAAGAATTCGCTGTATTGTATATATTTCTTTTTTCAAGTAGTTAATTAGGATATTTCTTTGAGATTTCGTAATCATTTTAATTTCATTAATAATTTGCGTATTACGAAGATAGAGGGAGAAACTCTTTCCATGTTATAGCTATTTAAATGTTTTTTTTTTTTGGATCTGTCGTGCAATAATGATGGCAAGACTGCGCCAGTACAAATATGAAACTGTTTTTCAATATTTGTTGTGGATAGCAATAATATACATAATTGAAATAAAGAATATATGTGGAGGGCTCTAAATTATATTGTGCCGTATTGGTACGTTTTTGTTTTTGTATTTACGTCCTGTTGCAGCAAGCTGCCCAGGTTTTTCCTTAACCAACATTGCACTTGTATACGCACATAATGTATGTTATGTAATTACATAACAGGTGATGCATTTTAACTTAAGATGGAATGTAAACAATAGATCACTCGCACCCTAAACATTCAACTGCCATTTATAATGCGAGAATAGTTGAAAAAACCGCTTAATTTCCGTTTTTCTAGAGTACAATAAACGTAAAAACTTCCGCGGTAATAAAACGTTACAGAGTTTATAATATGCCAACTATTAGTAATGTGAAAACTGTTTTCAGCGAGATATTTTGCGTTTATTATACTGGGTTTAAAACCAGATTAAACATTTATTCAACTAATTTGGCCGTCCTAAACGGTTATTCAATGTTTAGGATGTTATTTTAGTTCTTTCTCGCGTGTCTTTTAAAACATCATGGTTTAAGGCATAAAAATCTTATTTGGATAAAAGTACGGGATCCTGTTCAGTATTTATTGTATCTAGCATAGTTGGTGTTGACAAAATTCTCATAACGAGGTGAAATTTGTTATTCTACTATAAAACGAAAAGTCGATGCTTTTTTTATGGCACTAACGTATTAAAGCATATGTTGACAAGTTGTACTAAGTTAAACCGGGACAAATTTAAGAAAATTCTTCTGATGTATTTGCAGAAGAAAGTAGTGACACAACTAACTCTAAAAGGGTCACGTATCATTTTTTTCTGGAAATAAACAAAAGCATTAGCAAAAATAGAATATATTTGCAAAAAAAAGAATGCATATTAAAAAATCATTTTAAAATAGGGTATATGTAAATTGCCTCCCACAGGTAGCAAAAAAAGATCGGACTTAATTGGTCTCATAAATAGGTAAACTGCCTCCCAAACCTTTTTAATCATAAGCTCCAGCCATTATTGTTTTATTTTTTATCAACGGGTAATAAAAATCGCAATTTTAACAAGGGCAACAACTAGTTGCGCTTTATCTCGGGGGCGATGTACATATACCCTTAAAAGAATTTTCACGTCAATTACTTGCTTTTCCTCGAACGTATTACAAATATCATTTACAGTTAAAGAGTATTTTAGTTACTCCAATTCTTTTTTGTCCTGTATTATCCTAGAACTCAGTGGCGACTCGTGACAATATGAGTGATTGGGCCAATCTCAAGTCAACTCCACCTTCCCCCTCCCCATTTTATTAATTTTGAATCAGTTTAGCTCAGCTTGCAACAATTTATTACCTCGTTTTTCCTTGTTACTTTTCTTTTCGTTTATTGCTAACTAAAATAATACCAATACAAAAAAAAATAGTGTAGACAAATTTAGAAGCAATTCTGAAATGGAAAATGTATTAAGTTCTTATCGGGAATATTTATCTAGTTAAATATAAATACTAACGTATTTCCTTCCGAATTACATATATTTAGTTTTTAACTGCACGTACACGGGCCACTTATTTACATTCCCTCACCTAACTAACGCAAAACTATGTGTGTGATTTATTATCGCGAAAACATAACACGACACAGAACACATCAGTTATATAAACGTAGATCGTCGAGTAAAATGCAATGGATATTCTAAGCATAAGCGGACGTATTTCTTGCATTATTACTTTATTTTCTCTTCAAATGGTTTGTTTTTACTTAAAACCCTATTATGAATTTTTGGATGGACTAACTATATTATTATATTTATTATTTCATTTTCATAATTTTATCGTAAAAAAGATATGAATAGTAGTACATTTTGAAATACTGTAGTTATTAATTTGAGCGCGATGTCACCCTAGAATAATGCTACACTTGATTACTATAATTAATAAATATTAAATATTCTTAAATACAATTGTTATTGCGGGGAAGTGTCTACACCGAAGTCCATGTGCGACGGCCATCTATATATGTTTCCACTCTTCGATGGTCGTCTGACTCACACGCTTGCTTTAGATGACCCTACCGTAAATGTGAGCCACTCTTTCCCTACAGTGCCGATCAACTGGACGTACAGTAATGACGCGTTTAGGAATGCATATGTTGACAACCAACGGGTAGCGGGCCAAAACACGGCTGGCCCCACTCCAATGTACTTTTTGTGTATAGTTCGACCGCCTCCTCTTCCGCTAGGTTCGCGCGGAACAAACCTTCTGAAATCGGAGCCGATCTGGATGTGCTCGCTCGCCGCTTGTCTGCATAAATAAATACAGAGCGTGTGTGTTTCATCGCATCAAATCATGGGAATCGCAACGTTCGTTCTGTGCTTAGATATGTATGTGTGTGTTCGTGTATTTGTCAGTATTTTTACAGAAACTAAAAGCTTCTTAAAGATTATTTGTAATTTGCATTGGTGGCCCCGGGGCTCTTTAAGAGGAGCCACCACTGCTAGAACTCATATCTGGCAAGAACTTATCAATGCAGGTAAATATAAGTTCGGTACCCGTTATTGCCGCCTAAGTTGTAGGATAATTCTAATAAGTTATTTTAATTTGGACAGGAGGCTGGTGATGCCGAATTACTTTAAGACCTTCTCACGCATCTAAGGGCACGTGACTAGCTACCCCTCCAGCCAACATGCCAGAATCCAGAAGGGCCTTCTCTATTATAGATTCTTGGCTATTAGGGGAGCCCTAGGTTTGGATCTCCCACCGGTCAATTGTGTGTGTGGTTTTGTCAATGCTGGGAAATTTGTCTCAGACAGACTGCTTAATAAGCAATTATGAGCAAATGTGAGTTTTTTGCTTATTATTATGTGTGTTGGGATGCCTATACGTCGGATTCTCTAGCCTTGCTAACGTTGCTGTAGCAGTAATAAGGCCTCTGCTTTAACGACCACAACAAATTATGAAGATGTGGCTAGTGTATTCGATAATGATGCTCCTTTGTACCAAGGTGGTGAAGAATTGTCACAAAGTTCCGACGTGGTAGCAGAACAAAAGGTGTTGTGAGACCCAAGCTCTGTGCATTTAAGAAAATATTGATCATTTTATGACATGATTAAACAATATCGTAGGTTTAGCTACCAATGTTTAGCATGATGAGATAAGGATAGAGTACAATTAGAAGCATTAAAATACTGTTTGGGTTATATGACAGAATGTATAAAGCGGTTGTCCTACTTATATAGAAGCACTTCTAAAGTACTTTTGTACAGCAGGTCTGGACATTTTTCCGCGCATAAGCTTGTCCTTCAACGAGGACATGAACACCCTTCCAGCAGTACCTGTCTTTTCATACAGTGGAGATCAGCGTAACCTACTCCTTACAAATATTATTCGCACGAAATCCATGATTTTCTTGTTTTAGAAACAACAGATCTTTAACGTGTCGCAACTCACTTATCCTTTGAGGTAGAGATGTGGTAAAAAATGCGCTAAGAGCTGGAAATGTGTGGAATCAAATTGGTTAGTATTGAAGTCCTGCTAAGCAGTATGCACAGTGCTCATATTGTTAAATCAACCGTTCTATATGTATCGTTTTCGTCCTGCTGATAAGTCCTTGTACCTTAATGAAGTGCCTGTAAGATGAACATTCGGAATGTTGTTGCTATAGCAGTAGTCATTATTTCAAGAGCAATTTTTTGGAGTAATGAACATGTTGTAGAAGTCTAACAACTGGATTCCATAGCGTCTAGGCTGTCGGCGAACTTTGTGCACAAAACTCATTGGCAGAACTCCCATAAATTTTCTTAATCGGTTTGTTACCGTTGACAAAACGAAGGTTTAATTTTGAGTCTAAACAATAATGTAACGAATGTCGACTTCGAGTATTTTTGCCATCTCACAAGTTTAGAATACAGTCCTTAGTAGACAGGATCGTTTTCAAGGATTTATTGGTCAATATTAATTTCCATTCAATTAACTTAATAATAATAATTAAATTAAAGAAAGAGCAAAAGTATATGTGCATAAACATTTCCTGAAATGCACATTTCCAGTTGATGAAACAACCACTAAATTGATTTTCATTTATACTATCTCATTTAATTTAATTAGAACTTACTGGCAAGTTGTACCTATATCTGATTGCATGGATCGTACATGGCACTATGAACTATTTTTTTTTCTTTTAAATAAGAAATAACTTTTAAAACTATCGATTTTAACTATATCAACACCTAACAGTCGACTCTCTGAGTTTTTACATTCACTCGAACCCTCTCTTCCTGTGTCTTCATTTTCCAAATCCCAAAGTTGTCTGTATGAACGGAAAGGATCATACTACAGGAAACGAGGCTTTGATATCCGTTAATATATGTTTAATACCTCTCTAACATGTACTATGACATATTAATTTTATTAACTACGTCTTCATAATGCTGTCGACCATACTACTAAAAGCGCTAACATTAATAGAGCACTTCCGGGCAATAATCTAAAGCATACAAGACGGTCTTTAGTAATTAGTAGTAATTTGATAGCGACCAGTAATGTTATGGCAACAGGTTAAGAATTGTGATCGCAGGTGATTTCTAAAAATCACAATTAAATGGTGGTGTTGGATTGTACAAATGTTAGAACAATGGTTTAGATTAAAGATGAGTTATGGGAAAAGCAGATGAAAGTTAATGAATTAGAAACGGTTCACGCGTTTTATTTTATTAAGCTTTTATTTTATTAACAATTTTAACAATGAGAATTATTCTATTAAAACTATAATTAGAAATAAGTTTACCATAACTTGAAGAAAACGTGGTACATTTATAAAGTCCACATCAAATGCCATGACTCAATTTGTAAATTATAAACTAAAAAATAACAGAAATGGACA
>RXPK01000164.1:1476783-1523041 GCA_004143645.1 Protaetia brevitarsis | reverse complement strand
TTAACAAGCTATAAAAATATTACTGACTTTCCTTAAAACGTCGTAATCTACTTCATTCATAACCATTAACAGTTAAAAGTCAATATGGTAATCGATGGGTAAAAATATTTCCCTGCATCAACTTTTCTTTTTAAAAGTCAGCTTTATTTACTGACGCTACTTCAAAGATCACTATTAAATGAGCTAGTCCAATTTTGTAAGCTATTGTAATCTGTAATGCGTGCTTATATTACTTTGCGTGAATCTTTTTCACAATTTAATAAAGCCACTAAACTTAACAACCAGTAAGCACTGAATTAAAGGATAGTCAGAAGTAAGTCCTACGCGCGCACACAAAAAGTAAAACGATCCTAGACAAATGATAGCAAACTCGAAGACAATTTTGTTTTATCTATTACTTTAGTTATTATCCAAACAAAACATCGTTGTTGAATATTTCGGCTAATAGACAAATCTTCATTTGTAGGCGGATGTCTAACTATATATGATAAAATATCTATAACAGTAGAAATTTGCACATAACAAGTTAATATAGTTCATCCTATAATAACTAACGTTTGTCACTTAAATATCTTTTAATTAATTACCTATTTATATATCATCAATACAAATATATAAATAAGCTAGATACCTTAGATGATTCAGCACTGTTCGTAACTAATTGCATAGCATATGGACTACCTTTATTTTTCTCGTGTAGGGTTTTTTTTTATGTTGGACTTGCGTCATCACACATTTCACAATCATAAAATCAACAATCGTTATTCTACACCAATACAGCCAAAATTACGAACTTCAGAGCACCCGGTATTCTTCATATACCTTATATAGAATATGTTGACTTAAGAACAAATTTTAGTGTGGGTTATGTAAGAAAATATTACGTTTTGATTTTTAAAAACTCTGCAAATGCTACATAACTTTATACTAAAACCACAATAAATCTCCACTTAATATGCATAGTTATACTTAAAACTAAAAACAACATCGAGATAATACACCCTCCTAGGCGACCTGTCCGACGATGCAGCCCTACGCCCTTCTGCCCGCGACTAGGAAAAAAAAGGTCCGAAATGGAAACAGCCTGTGTCGGAATTTACGCTACCAAAACAGAGGTTTATGGCGGTTTCAATCATGACACCCTTTTAATGAGCTACCTCGGCCTTTTAGAACCTGCGATACCGAAAACGAGTGGTACCGTTCACTAGAAAACTCAAAACCTTTTCGTTTAAGAAACTACTCGTGCCAAAAAACGATTAATTGGTGTGCTTGTCACGTAGAAAAGAATATTTGATAGAAGAAATATTTGATTAGAAGAAATATTTTAGAAAATATTTGATACAGAAGAAATATTTGATAGAAGAAATCAGAATTTAAAACGACGACACATCTTGAAGCGAAACGTAGGTTAGAGCGCACTAATAATTGGCGGTGCTATAATGCAATAACGTGGCCGTGTATTTAACTGCGTCGCGTTTGACCGACCCGCTGCATATATCATTTGGATCGCGCCTCGAACCGGCTAAGCTTCTAAATTTAACAAAGCCCGGAGAAAATGCCGTTGCCCTCGATGTAATAAAATCCGGCTAATTAAACAAATTATGATTAATGTCCCGGCCGATTCGCCAGTCTTATTTCGCCGTGTCGAATATTAATAGTGTTAAGAGCGAGCACTGAGCGCGTAATACGTAATACGAATAGTATTAGTAAATAACGCCACTAGCTATTACCCTCTTTATACAGAGTGTCCCAGCAAACTGACTCTTTAAAATTGTACGAATTCCTAGTTGGAACATCATTCTAAAGCATAGGTTCCCAACTAATAGCTATAATGTGGTCACTGGAGCTTTTCGATACAATATAGAATTAATATATAAAAATACTTGGAAATCATCTATTCTTCAATGAAAAAGAAACATTTACCTAGCCGTCTTCTAAAATGATTTATCTTATATATGGCGTAATAAACATTATAAACATTCAATAAGCATTAAGTATTAAACTAATTGATATCTTAGGACTCGGTAACAAGTCTACGCAGTTGGAAGCCAAAGACAGGATTTACGGCAATCAAGCATTTAGGACAAAATACGGGAACTTGCTAACAACCTGTGCAGGGCATGCCACCGGGAACTGCAACACAAAAACAAACGATACAAATGTTGCGTGTGCGAAATTAATTTTAAAAACGGGATGGCTCTTTAATGCCTTATGATTTTGTTTGCTTCCGCCAGTGCATTCCTACTCGCGCCGTGACTGATAAAGTAAAGAATCATTATAGCCATAGTTTTAACTTTCTATAAATCGATTGGAAAGCTAAACGTATTGAAATTGTGAATTTCAAAATGTCTGAGACTAAGAAGAAGTGTCGCAGTTACAAATTGCGTATTTCGAAATATGGATTACGCAATCTCTAACAAACCAATATTACCTGATGTGTTTTAATTTGCCAAAAAATATCAAATGAAGCCACCTCAGGCTCCAAGAGCGTTTAATAAATACATGCTGATAAAAATGACAAAATTTATCTATTTTCAAGACTTGAAAGAAATATTTAAAACAGAAACTATATCAAATCTTTTTGTAATCGTGCTTCTAGAACAAAAGATGATGGACTATTGAGCTTCATATAAATTTCATTATTAATTCGCAAAGCAGGAAAACCCACAAGACAATTGTAGGAGTTAATATGCCGCAGCTCAAAGAGGTAATCGAAACTTTCACCTAAGACGCCATCACATATCATTACAAAAAAATCCTGGTAAAAACAGTGCAAAGAAGAATCGATAAATGGTGTTTCAACTATCATTATGGATATATACTTAAACTTTCAAATGTTTCCCAGTCCAGCTATGAATCAAACTTTACCAAATAACGAAAGCACTACTCTTGGTTTACGTCGATTCATAAAAGAAAAATGTAAGAGATATTTGCAAAACAATTGGAAACGAATATAAAGTGAAATCCATATTTAATACACGCATGTTTTTTTTTTAAAGAGAAAAGAAATTCCTATCGAAATATTTGTCTTGTTGGTGCAGATGGGCCTCTAGCATGAGGCATCTAAGGGTTTCATTGGCGCATTTAAACAAGCAGTACCAAATGTACTCGCTGTACTTTTTCCTAAAATCGTATTAAAAAAGTTTTCTCATTGATAACCGCAATTAGTTTACATACTGTAGGGAGTGTGGGGCAAAGATGGCCACGAGGTATGATGGGAACATCGTCTTATCTACAAAACGGGCATCAGCATCTGTCAAATAAGTTAGCAGTCCTAATATAACAAGTGTTTATGTTTTGAATGTAGAACTTTACTAGTCGTAATAACAAAATTATTGCGTTGGAGACGATGTGGAAGTAACTTTGCAATTCCAAATTTCTATTATTTGATGTGAGTCAACGGCTAGTATCGAAGCATAATAATTATTTACAATTACACTTTTGTGCTATTAAGTTACATATTGCATGTATTTATAATGTTGTTTTTGTTTATTTCAAATATTTAATATGTTATGAACATAACCAGAAATGTCCCAAACAGCAAGATGGCTATTGTTGTGGCACATGGGGACATCTTATCTCACTCTTCTCGGTCCTATGCCGGATATGCATTATGCTTTCTCGAAGACATATCATGCCTATTTCTTGTTAGGAATAAGTACAGGTCAATGAAAGCGTAACAGGGAAGACAACAATCCTTAAGCACTACGTATAAAAGCTGCTACAAGAAAAAGAAAGTCTGGAGAATCCGTAAGGCAACTAGAAGGCCGAGGGATAGCTAAAGAAAAAAATGACAAAGAAGACAACAGAAGAGACGCAAAACCGAATTGTAAGGAAGCAAAGAGAGATTTTTACAAATGTCAGGAATAATCAGTTCTTCTGTGAGGAAGATGACCTCAATGGAGTAATTTAAGGGGAAATATTGATACAAGCATAGATAGCGAGTTGGGTACATGGAGCTTGGCGAATAACGTGATGCTTGTCTTCTATTGTCTCAATGTGAAATTAGAATTTCTTATCTTACTGTATTTTTCTATTTAGTAGTTCCGCTTTAAAGAGTTTAAGCTTGTTCCTGCATGTTTTTAAGAATATTTTAAGAATCATTTTTTTTTTACCTATTACCTAGTTTATGGTACGATCCTTCTTACTGGAACCCATCTTGTATTTATCAACATTTTTTTCAAAATTTTCTCACACATCAAGAGTACTCATCAAAATTGTAATTCATCCATCAGCAGATAAATGTTTTAAAGATTACCAAAGCGTATTTAGAACTTATATATCAATTTGCAATCTGATGCAGTGTTCTAAAGCTTAATGTTTCCATCTTGCCCCACTTTCCCCTATATATTTTTAAATGCGGCTAAAATTCTCTGCTTTTTTTTTAATTAAAACGCATATTCATGCTTACATCAATCAACTAATTTATTTTTATTGTAAAACTCCTTGAATTAGGTTTCAAATATTATATTCCGCTTTTTAAAACTTTAAATATTACGATGTTCTCGATAAATCGTTTTAGCTATCGCAAATGATCCTTTTTTCTTTTTTTTTTTAAGCAACAACAAAAAAATATATGAACTAAAACGCCCGAGAAACCTCCCACACCGTCTCTGATCCAATTTCCAAACGACCTCCCATCCTCCGAATGCGCACTGGAACCCTTTCGGAAAGCAATAAAACGGTCGTTAAAGACGCTTAAAAGCGAGACTCCCGCGCGGGCCATTCCTCAATATTCCCTCTCCCATTATCCAGGGCGACTCTCCCAAAAATGCCGAAGATCGTCCGCTCGCGCAGTTTCGCCAATTCCTCGGTCTTGCTTTAGGGAAACTCTAACAAATCGATTTCGGGATCGTGGTCAGCCATGCGTTCGCAATTGTATATACGTCCTAATAAAGAGAGGAGAGGAACCGTTTTTAATATACCGCAGAAAAACCCGCGGACAAAAAAACGTCGGGCGCGTTGGAAGAGTTGAGTCGTCTCTCTAGCGGAAAGAGGTCGAAAAGACCAACGAATGAAGAGCTGGGCTAGTCTTTTTTTTATTATTATCGAATCATCGTAAACCGTAAAAGGACTCTCGCTTTTTGGTTGACGGTAATTAGTTTATTCGAGTTGGATTGTCGATGTAGACAAATATTTGGAGTGTAAATTTGAATCTCTTACTGACAACAAGCACGGAACAAAATAATTTACTATACGAAAAAAACCAAAATTGGTTTAGGGCAACAAAATTAATTTTATCACGAAAATTTAGTTAATCCAATAAAACATTTCGCTATTTCAAATAAATAATATAATAATAAATAATGCTGCAAGCGTAGTTCTGCAGGACTCAACACCTTCATGGTGGTACAGCGATATACGTGAAAATTAATGCTTTTGTCGCCGTAAGTGCACTCAATTGCAGTGACAAATTCTCAGTAGAGATGCATTATGAGTGATTAGCGCCATTAAGGCTAAAATTGACGAAAAACAGGTTTGTGTTATATCCATATATAGACCCCCTGGGGGCGATATCAATATTTTTTTTTGAAAAATTTATTGAAACTATAAACTACTGTAGAAGGCACATGGACTTGCTGTTTGTTTGTGGAGATCTTGTGGTGTGGTCAATCAACTAAGATTGACTACATATTAGCTGATGGCAGCTATAGTGCGAAATATGGTTCCAGGGTGGTACAGCCTAACCTGGGGGATCTCACTTGGCTCTAGTTTTAGATGTAGACATTGTTTGTAAAAGTAATATGAATTCTGAAACTAGAAAATTGGAAAACCGAGACATGTCTCGGCGCAATATTGCTAACCTGAGAGACAGTATTCGGTTGGCTGATTTCAGTAGCATATATAATTTTGACGATATAGACGACATGTTCTATGAATTTATGACTGTGTCCTACTAATCGTAAGGGGTGAATAACAGGGCCTGGGTCACTAATGACATTATTATTACGGGTCAGAAATAAAAAGATCTTTTCTGGATATTGAGAAATACGCAAAGTAATGTTGTTAAAGAACAATATTGCCACGAATCGGCCTTCAAGAGTGGGGATAGCGCTAAGCTATATAATTGTTGTAGTTGTAGTTAATAGGGACTCTCTGTAAGGGAGACACTCCGCGAGGAGGTTCTCCGATAGGAGACTCCACGAGGTATTCCTCGTGGAGTCTCTCTTAATAAACAGCTGAAGTTTACTGGTCGTTTGGTTGATTCCTGTCCCTGTAACCCAAGGTAGGTGCAATTATTATATATACTACCTCTGAGCTACACCCCAGTCGCGCCCCACGTGACATTTGGTGGAGGCGCCCTTGCAATCTTAATTACTACGTGACAATATATCAAATTGAAAAAAGATTATAACAATTTAATCAATCTAACCAAACGTAACTTTTATAGCAAAGTAATAAATGAGTCGGATAACAAACAAAAAACCGTATGGGGCATAATTAATCAAAATTTAGGACGTAATAAACGCAATAGTGAGATTTCTCTGGGTGGGGAGGACGCGACCATATCCGACCCAGCTCAAGTGGCACGGATTTTTGGTGAATTTTTCTCAACAGTGGCTGAGGAGGCATTATCCAGTCATTTTCAGGACAATATCTCTGATCCATGTACTCTTGGTGATGCTACCGACGTACACCCCTTTGATGAAGGAGATGTACTTACAACTTGTTCAAAAAAAGAACAAAAACGCACGCAGAGTCCGGCTGCTCATAATCCGCGGCTGGGAGGGGGGGGGGGTCGTTAGTTGATTGTATATAACGTGAGGGCGCCAGCTGTGACTAGCAGCAGGGTGGTCAGGTAAACAGGAGATTGACAAACAACAACTGTTAGCATTAAATGTAAATTTAATAAATTTAGAAATTGGTGTATATGTAAAAGTGTATAAAAAAATAATATTATAACAGTAAATATAATGAAAATGGAAATGTTGTCATTCAGTGACAACAGACAACAGTAGGTAATGTAAATTTAGGGTATTTAAGCATAGGATAAATGACCTCCAAATGCTTGTGTATGAATCGTGACCAAACGTAAAACAGAATGCATAAGCCTAACATGAAAATGACATAAAAGTCAGGTTATGAATGGCTGCAATACAATTGCAGGCTAGTAATATTAAAAGTATATATAATGCCAACAAAAGAATATGAAATATGAATATGTAAGTTGAAAAGTTCAAACAGTAATTTAAATTCCTAATAATAATAACATTTGTTTCAGTTACCATAAACAGCTGTTACCGTTTACAAGTTAATTAGTCAAAATAAGGAAAATAAAAAAATTGAGTTGATTTAAATAATCGAAGCATAAAATCATTTAAAGTAGAAATTAGTTACATTACGAAGCAAAAATATAAATAGGCGCACCATAAACATGTGTATTCACACTTACAGGTAGGATCGGAGATAATGAGCACAGCAATCTTCAATTGTAAATACTTCTAGGTGGAATTGAAATAGGTTTCTAGTTGTCGATGACTGATGGTTGCACACAACATGCATTACGATGACGGACTAGACTGGACAGCACATGACGAGGCGACAAAAGCTTACACATCCTTGCTTCTTCGGAACAGTGATCGATTTAAGGAATTATATTCTAGTGTTATAGAATATAAATATGCTATTCACATTTCTTGATACATCCCGTATCACTGTGGATCACATACACCTGTGATTTGACGTAGATGGAATTTCTAGCCTCGATGAAGTTATAAATCGTACAGATCTTATAAATCTTACAGCCTTCTCAGCTTTTACAGCCTTTACAGCCCCTTATAGCTCTTACAGCTCTTACAGCCCTTACAGCCTAAAATGGAAATGACAATCACCATGTGCTCAATTGTAAAAAATTGTGAAAAAGACACAATCAATGAAAAATACATTGCTTAAGGCACAAAATAAATAATAAATTAGATAAGCAACATTCTCAAATGGAAAAGATCCTTGATACTTACTCAGATGTTATAAGCTAATATTCACACATGTAACAAAGACAGACAAGACAAAAATGGCCAGAACTGATATGTCTGCCTTCCACCTCTTTTGAGAAGTAAAAAAAAAGGTTTAATGTTAAGTGATACCAGCTAAAATTTATTTAAATGTTAAATGAACTAAATTAAAAGGAGCACATGAATAATTGTCTATTGACATTCCAAAAATGGAAAAAAGAGAAATGTTTGTAAAATATCAATAAAATATTAATAAACTGATTTGACTGTTTTTGATGATTTGCTGTAATTTTGTTGGATGTATACACCTCCGTCCAAACGTCATGTACGTTACACACCCCCTCTAATTAGCAAAAATAAAAAAGATGCAGTCTTTTATTTGAAAATACAAAAGTTTAGATTGCTTGCACAACTACCCTGTATCTACACACCAAGGAAAAACATAATAATATTTGGCGAAATACTTATTACTAACTATATCCATCACTATTTAATCTGAATATGATCTACAAGCTAGCAATATACCATCACCTCGTGTACACTAATTTAAAAATTAAATTTCTTTCTTAACTCTGTAAGTAAATCACGTAAATGTCTAAATATGGTTTAAAATGTCGACAATGTCTATAATGTTCTGATCAGGTTAAATTGTATATATATTAATTTTGCATCTGCAGCTGCAAAACTAAGTCAAAATCGGTTAAGTTACATCGTATGTCAATCAATATGCACGAGAGAAGAATACCTAACATCCATTTAAATGCATACTTGATTCACGAGATCACCCACACGAAGCAATCAAAACTTCATACATCCTCTTCATACTCCACGTACGGTTTTAAGTCTTTGACATGCCATTTACCAATGTCTTCATCTCTTTCATTACACAATCGGTATACTAAAGGCGAAACAATGTCAGTCACCTTGCATAAGACATATTTAGGGTGCTAATTTTTGCTGCAAATGCCAACTCCGCCATCGGACAAAACGTATTCCGTTTCCAAACCCTTTGTCCTATGTGATTATACACCGCTGGACGCTTCCTTAAAATTGTATAGTGTTCATTTCTTTGGTGAGCTTGCTGCCTAAACGCTTTTGAATATTACATATAATTCAGCAGTTTTTAAGTTCGGTGATATATTTCTCCCTGTCAAATCTATTTTAATTCCATAATATTACTATCACGATTGTAATATGTACCTTCTAACGGAACATATCTACCAAAATTTATATAAGTGGACCTATACCCAGTGGATTCATGAACTGCAGTCCTCAGGCATATCCAATTTTTGGTAATTCTTCATCCCAAGTTCTGTGATTGTTATCCTTGAGATATGATCTTATGGCGGCACCAATTACTTTATTAACTCGCTCTACCTGATTAATTTGGGCATGGTATTTAGCGTTATACCATATCTTCGTTTTATATTGATTTACCAAATTCCTAAATTGATGATTATTGAAAATGGTGGCGTTGTCCACTGTAACGAGTCGTGGAACACCATACATTAAAAATACCTGTTCTTCTAAGAATTTACAGACTGGATTAGCAGTTGAGTTTCTCATAGGGTGTAGCAAAACATACTTTGAAAAATAATCAGACACAACAAGAATATATAAGTTGCCTCTTTTTGATCGGGGAAAAGGACCCATAATATCTACGGAAATAATTTCCCAAGGAAAACTCACATTTTTGGACTTACCCATAAATCCTGGACGTGCATCTTGACTGTACTTTTGAGCGGAACATATATTACAATTCTTAATATATTTTCTTATCGATGTGCGCATCTTCGGCCAATAATACAATTCCTGTATTCTCTTCAATGTTTTGAAATAACCTAAATGAGCAGCTGTAGCACTATCATGACACTGCTTCAAAATCTCGTTTCTTCCATGCTTCGGAATAACCATTTTCCACTCTGGTATATTTGTAGCTAAAACATTCTCCAGTGGAACATGTTTATAAAGATAGCCCTCCTTGATCATCCAATCTGGATAATTTTGATTATCTTCATCAACATCTGTACACATCTTCTTGTACCATCTATCCTGCTTGCAATCATCAGCTGTCAATGTCAACATATTCACTTCTAAAGGTGATCTACTCAAACCATCTGGAACAACATTCTGGCTTCCTTTCCTATGGATAACTTCAAAATCATATTGAGACAGTTTACTGACCATCTTGCAAGACGTCCGGTCGGGAAATTTAATTGTGTAACCACAGTAAACTGTAATGATCTGTTATAACGTAAAATTTTGTACCTTCTATATATGGTCTAAATTTTTCTACTCCAAATAATACTGCTGCTAACTCTAGCTCAGTAACGGTGTATTTTCTTTCTTGATCGGATAATGTGCGACTTGCATATGCAATGGTAACTTCATCTCCATTCTCATTGACTTGACTCAACATGCATCCCAGTCCAACTGTTGAAGCATCACAGTGTATACTGAAGGGTTTAGCATAATCTGGACTTGCTAATAATGGTGCTGATACAAGTACTTCTTTAATTGTTGTAAAACAGTGTTCAGCTTCTTGGTTCCATACCAATTTTTGAGCTTTCTTCTTACCTTTTTATAAGTGAAGTCATAGGTGCTGTTAAACTGGAGAAATTCTTTAAGAAGCGTCTGTAATATCCACACATTCCAAGAAATCGTTTTAACTGTGTAACGGTTTCTGGTCTGGGAAAATTTAACATTGCAGCCACTTTTTCTGGGTCGGTACGGAGACCATTTTGATCTACAATAAAACCTAAATATTTTAATGACGGTAAGCAAAACTTACATTTGTTGAAATTTAATGTTAAATTAGCTTCTTTTAATCTTCTGTGAACTTCTTGTAATACTTCTATATGTTTCTCAAAGGTAGGGGTTGCTATGATGATGTCATCGAGATCAAATCAGACCGACCAATTTCATGCTTGAGCGTCTCCCTTAAACATTTTCTTCTTTGCAACATGTCAGCTTTATTTGGCAGTATTCCCCTGATCCGTAATTCGTAATTGACTTCATGCGTTCTCAAATGAGTGGGATCCATATCGTAATTAAACTCCATTTTTGAATAGAAAAGGTTACCAGTTTGTATATAATATTCAGTGATTTCTAATAAAAATGTTGACGTGTACACAATTTGTAATTTGCAAATTTCTAAAATTGTTCAAAATTGCAAGACTTAAAATGAGGTTCGTTAGTTGATGTTATAACGTGAGGGCGCCAGCTGTGACTAGCAGCAGGGTGGTCAGGTAAACAGGAGATTGACAAACAACAACTGTTAGCATTAAATGTAAATTTAATAAATTTAGAAATTGGTGTATATGTAAAAGTGTATAAAAAAATAATATTATAACAGTAAATATAATGAAAATGGAAATGTTGCATTCAGTGACAACAGACAACCAGTAGGTAATGTAAATTTAGGGTATTTGAAGCATAGGATAAATGACCTCCAAATGCTTGGTATGAATCGTGACCAAACGTAAACAAATGCATAAGCCTAACATGAAATGACATAAATTTTACAGCCTTTACAGCTCTTACAGCCCCTTACAGCTCTTACAGCCCTTACAGCCTAAAATGGAAATGACAATCACCATGTGCTCAATTGTAAAAATTGTGAAAAAGACACAATCAATCACAAAAATACATTGCTTAAGGCACAAAATAAATAATAAAATTAGATAAGCAACATTCTCAAATTGGAAAAATCTTGATACTTACTCAGATGTTATAAGCTTAATATATCACACATGTAACAAAGACAGACAAGACAAAAATGGCCAGAACTGATATGTCTGCCTTCCACCTCTTTTGAGAAGTAAAAAAAAAGGTTTAATGTTAAGTGATACCAGCTGAAATTTATTTAAATGTTAAATGTACTAAATTGAAAAGAGCACATGAATAATTGTCATTGACATTCAAAAATGGAAAAAAAGAAATGTTTGTAAAATATCAATAAAATTATTAATAAACTGATTTGACTGTTTTTGATGATTTGCTGTAATTTGCTAGATGTATACACCTCCGTCCAAACGTCATGTACGTTACAATTTATAAAAAAGTAGATGATGGTTTCTACGTGGCGGGGCTTTTCTTTGACTTGTCGCGCGCCTTTGACTGTCTAGATATCGATTTTGTCTGTGTTAAGCTTTATACGCTGGGAATTAGAGGATTCGTTTTGAGTTGGGTGCGTTCGTACCTGACCGCGCGCAGATTAAATGTTAGAGTGGGACGGGTTAGGTCTCGCGAGTATGTCACTGGCGTTGGAGTCCCGCAGGGCTCCGTACTGGGTCTACTAATTTTTTTGACTTATATTAACGATCTGAGTAATTTCATGGATGTAGAAAAAAATGGTAAATTTTGCGGATGATACTTCTGTGATGGTCTCGGCGAGGACCCCTGCGGGTCTCAGAGGGGCGGTTACCAGTGCTTGTAAAAGGTTTGGGGATTGGTGCACTAAGGATAGAATTATTGTTAACGAACAGAAAAACTGTGATAGGGAACAGTGTAGGGAAGTTGCTTAGCTAAATTAGCTAAAGAATGAAAGTAAATAAAATATCTATTTACATTGTTTTTTGCTTTTTGCACACCACACTGATCGTGAAACAGGGCTTTCCGCACGCGAGATCTAAAGACAGAGACACACATAGTAGTTTAAATTCTTCTATATCTAATTTTTAAAAACGAATATGCCGACGACTTATACAACACAATTTTATGAGATAAAGTTAAATATATTTGGTTATTTGGTCATTTAATCTAACAAAGTTATCCATAGACAAACTCAAATTATTACTTGCAGTTTGTACAATTGCTACAAACGCTTACTTTACTTACTACACTTACGAAAACTTTTTCGAGTTCTTTACAAGTTTTAGACTTTTCATAGAATAATACGTTAGATTTCCGATTCAAGATGCAAATTTAGTGGAAATCTCACTGAGGGATTCTAAATCAGCAATATCTAATACAAAACACAATTAAATACAATTACATGCCATCAGCATAAACATGATTCAGACAAAACTTCAGCTGGTTAGTAAAGGAAGGCGTATTATTGAAAAGCGAAGTGGTCCAAAAACAGAACCTTGCGGTACACCAGAAGAAATACACAGATGCAGCGATATGATATTATTGAAAACGACAGTCTCATAACGATCCGATAAATAACTTTCTATAAGCTGAACTGATGCGACACTTAAACCTATGATATAATATAATTAAGAACAACCAAGCACTAATTAACAAACCTCGTGGAATGCCTATTTTCCCAATTCTAACGAGACAGCACCTTCAAGTACCACCAACTGCTTTTCTTCCTGAACAAAAAACTATAGCAGCTCTAAAGCGTTTTCTAAATCGACTTTAGAACGTTTTTAGTTAGGTACAGTTTAAATTCAATGTGTAGATACAATTAAAACAATCACACGCAAATTTTATTTAAAACAAACTTAAAAGAGTGTAGATAATACGTAACATTTTTCTTGTACTAAGATAGATGCTTATGAAATGAATTAAATGAATCACTAACACCCACACATTTCCTTTCCTTCTGAAAATCTGAAAGAGATGACAAATTATATATTCAAGGTGCACGTCTGCATACCACACGTTGCATTGTATTTTTTGACTCATCTTTAACAGTTACAAGAAAGTTAATTTCGTCGATAGAAATCACATTTCTAGAAACATGTGTAGTTAGAGTACCCAAGATTACCACTAAATAAAACATAGTTACCATATGAAATACTTGAATTATATGTGTTGCTGGTCTTCTGTTACATCTTTGGTGTACAATAAGAATTATATAGCTAACATACGAATAGGGCAGCTTGGGGTCATGATCTCTGACTTATAGTGAGTTGCAGCTTTCTTTTGTTGTCGGTGATTAATTCTATCGATACAAAAGATGTCAAATCTACCAGTACTATGTACTTAATATCTTTTTATGAAGTTACACACGTCACAGAATAATTGAAGACACGACTGGATAAAGGTGTCATGTTATAGGAAATCATTAAATATACTTCCCGTCTTGTCGATATTTTCACCACAAAAATAATTATTTTAGATTTGAGTAAATAGATTTTCTCAATTGGAAACTATCATATTTATGCCTTAATAATTTATGCACATTCGATAGAAGTATATAAAAGTATTATTTGAAGCATTGCCATTATTTGCTTCCAAAATATAAGTATTTTGAATTGATAGTACTTACCTGCTTAATCTAAGCATTTCTACTATTCGAGGGTAATAATTACCTACTAATTTTATGTCTGTAACACCAAAAAACCTCAGCATGGGAAAATTAATAAATAAAGAAATATTATGTAATTAAATAAATTTACTGTCATACTTTATAGTTTTACAATGTTTGTAACAATGTCCATTTGGAAGAAGTATACTTCATTGCAAATATTTATACTATTTGTTCTAAGAGTATATTGTGTTTTCAGAGAATTTAAATATTAATTATAACAAGATTTAGTTAATTTAAATATACATTAGGTTTAGATTTTTGAATAAATAAAAATATTCAGATTGATTATAGTTTTTTTTGTGTGTAATAAAGGCAATCACAATTATTATGTTTACTTGATTTCTCAAAGGCTTTCGACACTATTAATCATGACTTAATGTCGATGATATTGTCTGACTTTGGCTTGGGACCTACTTTTGTCAGCTTGTTGCATAATTGCCTTATTGTGTGTTCGTATTGACAATCAAATTTCTTCGTATTTGCCCATAAAATCTGGTGTCCCGCAAGATTCAGTTTTAGGCCCCCTTCTGTATGGAATTTACACATCCAACTTTGTTAAATATTAAAACAAATGTAAATACCATTTTTACGCTGACGATATAGAGCTGTATTATTCATTCCGTGTTCAGGAGATTGATAGCACTTGTAATTAATACTAATTCAGATATAGAAAATTTAAATACAGCATCTAGAAGTTTGTAAAAACCAACCTAAAAACACTAGAAGTGATTTGGTGTCTCATTCCAAGGTAAAAATTGTCATTGACGATAGAAATATTCCATTAAAGAAATACTGTTAAAAATCTAGGTGTTTTATTTGATGATAATTTAGACTTTGCTAATCATGTTAATGAATGTGTCAGGATATTATATTGCACGCTGCTTTGAGGATGATTTATGTTAAATGTTGTATTAAATATTGTGTAAATCTTATCCCATAGGAACCCATGTGACAGTCTATATCGCAGGGCTTACTGCAAAAAGTAACCAAGTAATATTTACAGAAATTGCCGGTAATGAAATAAAAAATTATCGTAATATTAACATGTTCATATTATTTATTTTATGTAGTATGTACGGTGCTATTTTAGTAAATGTTGGTATTTAACTCTTACTCAAGGTGAGTACACTTATTTTCAATATTTAAATGAAATATTAACCACTATCTAGTATATTTTGAATGATTAAATTCCAATTTATAATAAAAACAACACTCAAATCTTCCGCTATGTCATATAGTGAATTTCACTAACAATAACTACCAACTTATACATATTAAACTTTCAATATAAACTGTCATTTACAATTGTAATATATAACCTGAAACTTCACGAATGATAAATACTTATTTACATAGAAATTTAAAGAACAATCGTAAGAAATAGTTACAACATCAGGTAGTATATAGCCCAAAGTATTTTAAAATGGAATTTCCTCGCAGTGACAAACCAAACGTGCTGCAGAAGAAGATCCACATCAAAAGTACAACGCCGGTATCACGAAAACAGGATAAAAATCTCCTTCAAAGCATCCAAGGTACATCATGATACTCAAAACAACAATCCACAAGAGAAAAATATGTTAGTTCAGCAAATTTCTTACAATAATAAAAAATCTTGGTGTTTCTTCTATATAGTTTCAGCCCAATGGTAAATACAATAACTCGCATAAAAGATCCCCTTCAATTTCAAAGAGATTACGGATATATGATTTAATTAATTCGAATTCACAAAAAGATCAAACAATTTTTCAAGGAAGATTTTTATCAACAACCCCCTCGTCTCCATGGACCACAGTTATTTATTTAAGACGAGCTACCTGAATTAGTTTCGATACCAAGGAAACTACATTAAAATCATAAAGTTACCGTACGATGAACGTATATACCTAATTACCAGGGCTAAGATGCAAATTAATTAACAACCATATATATATGCTAGATTTACAAACAGGTAAGTGCGTAAAATAATACTTACATTTATTATTAGTGAAATTCACCATATATATAACACAATCATACGTTTATATTTATTGGTAAATTAAAATAAAGGGGTTGACTGGAAGAACAGATGTTGCTATGTAGCAGTAACTCCGCCTTTTTTACGTTTTGTTGTATAAGATATGTGTTAATGTAATTTTTTTTTTGTGAGATAGAAAATAAAGATATTATATAGAATACTTGAAGCATGCGATCCCACATCGCTTAAGACATTGCGCCATCAATGAATAACATTAACCACCACTATTTTAAGATTTTATTACGGGAATTTCTAAATTGCATACCTTACATAATTTTCATAATTGACGTAAAACATCTTACACGTTTACGAAAAAGAAATTCATATTTTTATCAACAAAGATATGTCTACGATCTATGACGACAATTCTATCAATTAAACTTTTACGATTGATTCTGTAGTTGACGCAGAACCAGTCGCGAAAAACAGTTGTTTGTACGACAATTCACAAAAAAATTCAACTCCGTATCGGTGTCTCTGTCGTCACGAAACTGTCTAGCGTCAATATTTATGCGGAAATAATAATAATGGTATAAGCAGGTAGACAATATATGCAGATAAATATTGAGATTTTTTTGATTAATCGTTTGGAGGTTTAGCGTATCTGTTAGTGTAATCAGGCCAGAATCAATGTAGTAAAATGTAGTAATGTAACCTTGTAGTATGTCTATGTAGGTAACTTGGAACTATAAACAATTTTCTTTTAATTATTATTTTTAAGCACATTTCGATCGATGTTTTTATATTCCCTGATATGTATTTCTTCGAGTTCAGCTGAATCATCTAGCAGTAAACTTCTGGTTATCTAAAAGAAATCCCTTCAGTGTATAGTTTTTCGTATGATTCTAACTTAAGTACACACATGTGTGTACAGTGTGATTCGATACCAAGGGAGTAGTAAAGAACCAGAAATAACGTAATCCTAAAATGTAGAAAGACAGAATCGAATAGTGAACTACAAAACTCAAACTAAAATTACAAAGGGTATACCTGCTATATCAAACACTCATAGAAGAAAAAAATCGACCTTCCTTTGTTAATTATTTATGCACATCTTTATGAGCGGTTGACATATATTATGCTCCCGCGCATATATTAATTTAGCCAGTTTTTAATTTTTTTATTTCATTTCTTTTTTTTTTTACATCGCCAATCGATTAGGTATGCTAATAGATATTTGTTGTGTTCAACTAAAAATATATATTTTGGGAGTGTAACTCTTTTAAATACAATGACGGAAGAAAAAGTTTTGGGACAGTGATTGATGCGATTATAATTTCTTGATTTAATGGAGTAGAAAAAAGTGGTATATTGAACTTTATCGTTCCGAATTTATGGGGTTAGAGATATTTATAAACATATTGGATAGATATGTTCCTAGGTGTAAATTGTCAAACAATTCTGGCCCTGGTACTGAACCTTGAGGCACTCCTGCAATGGAAAAAGAACTAGTCGTCTAGCTAAGACTTTATAATGTGAGATTATGAGAATCTCAAACTAGTTTCAATTAATAATGAAGGTGTGTACGAGAATTTATGAAAATCTTATTGATTTCGAAAATGAATTGCCTTTCCTAGAGCTACAATATTTTTCTAAATAAGGCGGATATTGCACTATAAAAGTTCTATGACAAAGACTTTTGATAAAAATTATTTGATGAAAGCTTTCGTAGTTGACTAAAAAACTTTTAAGAAAGTTCTTTACCAAACGTTTGTAGTGTAGTTTTCACGAAAGAACACATTATTTGTAGGACGTCTGCAGATAAGGTGTTAAAGGATCTTTCAATTGACAAATTGCTTCCGCCCTTCGGCAATGCCAGAAGATATACGGAATTATATTGCTTTCAAATCGTGGGTAATGCAAAAATCCCTAGTATTAGATAATAATAATAGATAAGGTACATGAACAAATGAAATCAAGGTAATTTTACCTCATATTGACTAGCTATATGATTCCAGAATTCAGAAATCGGCATTAAGACCCATGATATTTTGGAGTTGCAAAAAGTGGATAATGACAAGATAATATATATTTATTTAGCGACTTCCTATACTATTTACATAATCGTATGACATATTTCTAGCTTAACGGTGGGATAGAACGATGCGTATCTATAAGATTATAAATCTAAGCATATATTATGGATGCCTGCAGACGGTACAAATATTCACGAAATCTCTCTATTAATAGTATAATAATTTAACGTAGCTATAAAGTATCTTCTTAGATGCATTTATTGAATTCAGGTTTGTATATCTACAATCTGTTAACATATACATAGTGTGAGATGTGCCTACGTTGATGTTTCCCCAGAAATTCATAATGGCGTTAGTATTCTAACTATGCACGTATGTCACTGATTATTACTGATAACCAGGTCAGTCAGTTAAGTACGAAGGTGCAATGTCTAACTTAATTTTATGTATAAAAGTGAATGTTTTAAATACTAGTTTTTGCCCCATATTTATTAATTCAGATGTATTCTGAAGTTTTTGTAACTGTTAAATTTTGTTTTATATAGTATTTGATAATACTGTTGAGCAGTATTTAGAATATGGTTCAGAACTTTACATATATTGACAAGTTTGTACTTATTCTTCATTTATTATTTTTCCCATATTTTCAATATCTTTTATTTTCACTCCTGTAAAGCATTGTCATCCCTAAATATGCACATACGTTTTACACAGGATGGATCGAATTCGACACCATTCAGTGAGCCCCCTATATTATAACATTTTATTAAGATCTTTTTCTGATTTGATGCTTTGTTTTAGAGATATTCCGTTGTTTCAAGATAAAAAACTCACCCTGTATAATTGATAGAAAATGTCAATTTATACTTTTCCGTTCAAGAAACTATACTTTTTTATTATTTTTTATTAATCAATTATTTATATTAATAGATAATTATTAGTTACGAAAATATATACAATACCTATATATATAAAGCTATCGTTACTGAATCAAATAGAGTCGTCCGCCATATAAATACATATACAGAGTGAGTGTTCCAAAACCCTTCCATACTCTTGATGGCCTGAGAAAATGCCAATATGGCATATCTTGTGCTACCAACTTAACAATGTTGCCATCTTAAAATTTGAGGTCACGTGGTGATCATATCCCGTTGCTCACTCTGTGAATTTTGAGTGAATAGCGGCAAAAGATACTTTGGAGCGGTGTGCAAAGTTGTAAACACAGTTTATTTGTTTAACGTATACTGCTATTTAAGGAAAATTGCTACAAAAAGTAGCAGCTTTTTTAAACTGCTAACCAAAAGTAGCAGAAGCAGGTTGTAGCTGCTAACGTAAACAAACAGTTTTATACATTACTATTTAGAATACATAACTATTTTCTAAAAATTACGCATTTAGAAAAAGTTTTAAATTAAAATCTGAATGCTTAATAGTTAAATCGTGAAAACTTATCAATCAAGCCTCATATGTGCTATCCTAAAAACATCTAAGGATAGACGACATCAAAAAAATCCGCCGTCAGAAAATTTGAATATTAAGGAATTTCATTTAAAATTAAATGTCGAACACATGTCGCGAAGAAAACTGCCCTCCTGCTCGCAACGGCCTCGTACGGCAGTGAAGACTCGTGGGTGACCTTGAACTTTGTGTATGTCAATAGTTCTGACTTTGCTGGAGCTTCGTAAAATGAATGACACGGCTCCAACAGAATCGCAACAACATATGTTTTCTATATAATTATTTATTACTGTAAGTATTTATGCATTTTACACGCACACAATACATTTACATTAAAAGTTCATATAGTTTTGCACAACAGTTATTTCTCAGCTTATACATATTCGTCGGCAGAGATTTCATAATGCGGTATTATATATGGTTGTATTGATAACCCGTTGGTACATACATACTTAATAGCCAGTAAAACGAAGATAGAAACCATATACGTATGACGGGACAAAAGATGTCAAGTATATATTAAATAATGCATGGTTGTTAACTTCTTGCGTCAGAAATAGAGTTTCTCAAGTCGTAAAACTTTTCTGTTTATAGATAAATCTTTAATTTAATTATGAATTGCTGAAGAATTAATAGTTGTAATACTTGCAGGGGAACTTTGGTAGCTGTAAATTGCGGATTCTAATCAAACTTCACCAGTTTGTAGACGCCACAGAGTGTTACTGAAAGACACTTTCTGTTGCTGCGGCACTTCAACTTTAGGGGGTGAAATTTGACCTTGAAGTCCGTCACAAATTTTGTTTATGCAAAATAGCTTTTGTGGGAGATAGAAAAAGAATTTTAATGGAGGACTTGCAGCGTTTACGTAGCCGTTTCGGTTGATATAGCTATTTATATACAGGGTGTTACAATAAGCAGGGAATGAAATATTTTGTGCTTATTTGATCAAATTCCAGAAATCGGTTATAATTACTCTATTTGGCATCGAGCACCGTATATAGGCGTGATCTAAATAATTATGCAAGATGTTCACAAAATTATGATTTTTTCATATTTCTTCGTTCTAATGAGATATTGCATAAACAGGTGTATCAAACAAAAAAGTAAATTTTGCTTGGGTGTTAACTACACGACATATAAAGCACAAACCCACCGAAACCGGATTTCATCACTAAATAATAAAAAAAAGTAAAATTTAGAGCCAAAAATTCTTTAGTCCGGGCCTGATGCAAGGAAACGTCATGTTAAGCACCCGCTAAACGTGGTATTATGTATAAATACATTGCACTCATTTAGTATTATTCTTAATGGTATGCCGTAAGTTCATTTAACGTCAATCTGAATAAATAAAGGCCAATCGGTCAGTGTGCCCTTGTGAAAATAGCAAAACTGAGGCATTTGAAATTTCTTCTTTTTATAAAATAAACATTCCTTTTTTGTTAAGAGCATTCTACGTAAGTCTACAAAGTATTATTTTTAATATCCTGATACGACGTTCGAATTTCACCGGATATGCGACATCAGTAGTTACAAAAAACGTAAATATTTTTCTTTTGCTTTGTCGAATCGAGAGTTAGTTGTTAATAAACGGTACCACATGAATCTGAGTTATTTCTTTTGGATTTATTTAATCAAATAACGCAAAATGAATTGAATAGAATTACACAGAAATAAATGTAGATACAGAAAATTTGCAAACACCCCTTTTTACTATGATATCGCGCGAAAATGAATCTATACATTCCCGCACTTTTGCCGATGCATCAAGCTTTGATTTTCTTCATGTGAAATCATGATGATCCTGAAAAGGATCGTTTTTTCGAGACGGTAAGAATTTAAATAAAATGTTCGAAGTGGCTTGCACTCTAAGCGGCGATCCACACAAAACTAACAGCGGTAATGGCTGAATGATAGTGGTATGTGGGGGTATACTCGGGATAGCATTTAGGTTGGGCACAGGTGCGGCTCTAGCCCACGGCATTTATAAAATATTTTTTTTCTCGTTAATGCTTACAGATAGACCCCCTGTGCATTAAGACTTTTTGATTGTATATGATTACAGCTGCTACGTATTATTATATTTACCCCTATATCTGATACACTCTGTATATGTGACAGTTTTCGAGCTATTCGCGTTTGGATGTAGAAATATATTACGCCCTGACAGTGAACAGGCAGAATAAAATGTATGTTTCCACTGATTGTTCTTGCTACTTTGGACATTAGACACTGTATATACAAAACCTTTGTTTGGTACAAGCGGCAGATTACGACTTACAGATATTTTACACTTTATATTACGAATATGAGGTGATATACACATTCGGCTAGCGATATATTAAAATCGGGGAATAAATCTATGTATAAAAACTCGCCTTAGTTGTCAAATGCATTGCAGTGAGGATGGGAAACCACATCCTTCACTCCTTCTTCACTCCCGGCCGCAGTCTTTCCAAACACCACTAATCTAGCGGCATTGAAGAATGTAGGTCTTCCCTGCTATCAGCGGTGTCTTTTCACCACGGCCTTTTATTTATTTCTTTTTCATTTAAAATACCTATTCTCATAATCCTTTTCTTTTTTTCTTTTAATTATTTATTTTAAATACTTTTCGCTACAATGTTAATTTACACATCCAACTAAAAGGAGAAAAACAATTAAATGTAGTAATAATTAGGACTGTAGTAAATTGACCGTTTTATATCTGCTTTTCAAAATAGCCCAATCCCAACTGGAGCAACACTCTTAATTATTATACGCAAATGTGATTCCACGTGTTGTGTCACTAACTGTCAAAACATAATGGCAAACAATTCTGCTGCTTACACAGAAAAGGTGGCACAACTGTTTTTGCAAAAAGCTTTTTAATGAGTAAGTAATGAGCGTATAAGTACGAGAACCGCAATAGCATGACCCCCTTAACCTCCTGATTTGATCCTGTTAATCTTTTATGACATTATAAACGAGCGCATACCTTTAATGACCTACGCCAAAAAAAAAATATTTATGCTAACGCCAGTATAAATCCGCTTTAAACACTTTTGCACGTGCATACAAGAGAGCTACATTATAGGATATTGCCAGAAAAAAAATGGAGATTTGTTAAATTAAAATAATGGTTTTAGTTAATTTTACGAACTTGTTAATTTTTTTTGCGGATTGTTTTTATTTAGTTTTCTTATAAGCATCTCCACTCTCTTTGTCATTTAGAAGCATATTTTTAATTGATATTATAAGATTCCTTTTTTATTTCTCTTTAATATTTTATTTTAGAACGTTGCAAATCTTTGTATTGTATTGTATTATCCGAAGTTTATTTATTTGAATATCCTGTTCCTCCATTGGTATCTTTATTATCTTGTGTTTTTGAAAATAAAGTGTGATATTATTATTATTATTGCACAACCGCTAGTATGGAAAACAATAAGTAGCACTTAGTTCTGTATATTATAAATATTAAGAAAATATGCATTGTAGCTTGTAATATGAATGAGGTGCGATTATTATCGGTAAAAGTGTTCCAAATAGCAACTCTGAAATGTTTAGTTTACTCCATAAGAGCGGGCTTGTGAATGCCGAGGCCAAGTGTGGCTCAACGCCGACCGTTGGAAAAGAAGTAAGTGGGCCGTGCAATTCCCTTATGATCTGTACGATTTGACAACGTGTAGCTGATTTTGTATGGAAAGGCGCATTCAAAATGCCATTCTATACATGTATGTACTATATGAAGCAAAAGTCTTACATCAGATTTAGAGAGGGATATAAATAAAGAGAGAAAGGTATAGACCATCTATGAACTGTGCGAGCATAATATAATAAGCACGTGTTGTCTAGAGGGCGACGTGTGCCTATGATGTTAAGAAAATAGCATTTATATCCCGCTCTATATCTCATGCAAGACTTTTGTCTTATACAGGGTAATTCTCAATACATGCGACAAACTTTAAGTGCCCGATTTCTGGGGTTATTTTGATCATAAAAGTTTCACAAAATCGCTCAGTTCTAAAGTTGTACAATGTTTAATAGTAAGTTAACATAATTAATGTTTTCATTATAAATTAACAAAATAATTAGTACAACAAAATTAACTTATACTAACTGTTGAAAATGACCGCCCCAACTGCAATACAAGCTTATATCCTCCGTTGTATTGACTGGCGAGTCCGTTCTAAAATACCAAGAGTATTTCGAATTGTTTGAAAAGCTGCGATAATACGATTTCTCAGTTCATCGACATTTTCAATGGAAATCGTATAAACTAATGATTTAAGGTGACCCCAGAGAAAAAAGTCCAAAGAATTTAAGTCTGGAGACCGAGGAGGCCACGGTTGTGGACCTCCCCGTCCTATCCACCGATCTGGATACGTATTGTCCAAAAACCCGCAAGCAACTAAACTAAAATGCGCTGGAGCACCGTCATGCATAAAATACATTTGTAATCTTAATTGCAACGGAACTTCTTCCAGCAGTAGGGGTAGCTCCTCTTTAAGAAAATTGCAGTATACCTCGCCATTTAACTGTATCAGTAAAAAATGTGAACCTATCAAGTGATCTCCAACAATTCCGGCCCACACATTGACAGAGAATTGATGTTGATGACGGGCATTCACTAGTTCGTGCGGATTTTCTTCGTCCCATATATGATTATTATGAAAATTAGTAATCGCGTTTCTAGAGAAAGAAGCCTCATCGGTGAAAAATATTTGAGCCAAATAGTCAGGATTTTGTGCGATTTTGCGTTGCATCCATTTACAAAAAGCCACTCTTTGCTGAAAATCTGCCGGCAAAAGTGCCTGCACCCGTTGAATGTGATATGGATACAACAGTTGATCTTTCAATATTCTCCAAACTGTGGCCTGACTAATGTTTAAAGCAAACGCAATTTTTCTGGTGCTTGTAGTAGGATGTTCCTCAATTTCATTTAGTACCATTTCTTCAACTTGTGGAGTTCTCACTGTAGATGGGTGCCCGTTATCAGTTGTCCGTTTTTTAAAATTTCCCGTTTCACTAAGACGTTTCACTAAGACGAAAGTAAAATATGATTAACTGAAAAGGAATTCTGTTTTGGCTGAACGTAATTTTCTTGTTTAACACAGCAAAAATTGTTATTTTGGCATAACAGATAACATTTATTCATTTTAACTTAACAACTTCCGCTTTTTATTTTAATGATTTGTTTTGGTAGTTGGTAGTAACTTAAAATAGTTGTTCATTTTACCCGGAACACTTGTTGCTCTAACAAAATTGAATGTTTAAAATAAAATCATCTTGATTGTTAAACAATGCTAGAAAATATTTTTAAATCTGCTTAATCGTTTTAATATTTAGATTTTGTTACTTTAACAAACATTTTTGTTTGACTATATTTAACCATTTTTTGTTAATTAACATCTTCTCTCAATGCAGCAGAATCCTGAAGATTCATTTATTAAATTAGAAAATATTAGAATCACCCAAAATTTACTTTAAATAAAAGAAAGAAAGTCACAAAATAGTACCTAACCTAATATATACATAAAACACACACAAAAATTAATACCGTTTAAAGGAATCATTAAATTAATGCCATGTACACACACGCAACTCAGTTTCCAGTACCGATTTAACTCAGTAACGACCATTTCTAATTCGTTTCTTACATTTTTCCTCTGTATTCGCATTCATTTATCCACGCATAGTGTTTAGGCTATATATTCATATTGGATACGATTAATGCGAGTGTGTGACGCAACGCTATTTACATATTCGCCCTATATGGCACCTTACTCTGCGTCCGCACTGCTGGGATACCAATGGTCAGTTTGGAGATCTTATCGGAAACAAAGGCACTATATTACGTTCGGTGTGGAAATGAATTTGTTATACGGTATTAAGATATGTACGTTGCGTAATTGATTCGATGATAGATAAAGCACATGTTTTGCGTAGATTGCCTATATATCTTAACAGGTAATGTTAAGTTACAGTGTTGTGCATATATCATGGGCCGAAATTAGGATTAGGATGACTGCGCGTGGGTGTGGTTTCTCCTCAATCATTTCAACGTCGTACAGATCTACTGCAATTAGAGTTGCCATCACATCTAGGCCTATCATTTCGTATACAGTTTTGTAATTCTTCTAGAGATAAATGTAAGGAAGGAATAAAAATTTTAAAGCTTCATTACTTGACCATGTATATATTTTTTTAATTTCTTCTTTTCTTGGTTTTTAGGTCACAAATATGGAAATAAATATCAATGACTACAACGTTTCGCTTTATTGCAAAGCTTTTTCAAATATAAAAATATAAAATGTGAAAAGTGTAAATTATAAATAAAATTGCTTTGTTTAATAAATGACATAATTTTTTTACTAGGATTTTAAATTTATCATTATGTTTTATTTAAAGATTGCGTTTTAAAATAGGATGTTTTGATTATTTGTTTTTGAATTTTGTAATTAAAGAGATCTTTAAAAATTTTAGTATTTAGTAGTATTTAATTGTATTTAGCTATAAAATTAAGTTATATAATTTAAAAAAAATATATGAAATAACTCAAAATCATACCTTTGATTTCAACAACAAACAATTTTAGATTTGCAACAGACACTTGTGGGTGCTTGGATCGTTGCATTTGATGCTGATAATATTTTCTGGAAAAATAAAATGGCGGATAACATGGGAAGAAAATTAAAATATGGGGAAAATCGCCAACTATTTTTTTAAAGCTGTAACTTATGGGGTGTTATAAAAGGAAATAGGAAAAATAGACAAGGAAAAAGGAATAGGGGAAGGGAATAGAGTAAGGCAATAGAGGAAGGCAAAGGAAAAGGGAATGAACATAAGAAATGGGAACAAGGAAAGGGTATAGGGAAAGGGAATAGAGAAAGGGAATGAGGAAAGGGAATAGAAATAGGGAATGAGGAAAGGGAGTAGAGAATGAGAAGAGGGAACGAGAATGGGTAAATAGCATAGGGAGAAAGAATGGGGGAAGGAAATAGGGAAAGCAGAAAGAAATAGAAATAAAAATGCAGAAAGAGAATGGGGAAAGGGAATGGGGAAAGAGAATGGGGAAAGTGAATGGGGAAAGTGAATGGGGAAAGGGAATAGGGAAAGGGAATAGGGAAAGAGAATAGGGAAAAGGAATAGGGAATAAGAAGAGGGAATAGGAAAGGGGAATAGGGAAAGGGAATAGGGAAAAGGAACAGGAAGAGGGAATAAGAAAAGGGAATAAGGAACAGGGAAGAGAGAAAGCGCCTAGAGAATAAGAATAGGAAACAAGAATAGGTAAAAGGAAAATGAAATGAGAAAACGGGAATATAGAAAAATTGAAAAATAAACAAATATAAAAAGAGTTGAATATTTGGAAAAATACTAATAAAAAACTTAAAACAAATGTTGAAAACAAAAACGACATACTTAGTGCAAAAACAAAAGAAAACTACTTAAAGCCTATTACACATTCTAAAAGTGGAAACTTTTCGAGTGAATGGACCGACCTAATAAAACCACCTTCTTCAAGGACCGCATTCTAGGAGAAATTCTACTTAAGTTATATAATTTAAAAAAAAAAAACATGAAATAACTCAAAATCATACCTTTGATTTCAACAACATAACAATTTTAGACAAAGAACAAAATTTGCAAACCCCGAATTATCAAGGGTATAGTATAGTAGTTCAAGTATAATATACTTGAAATAATTCAGATAAACATAAAAATGCAGTTAATAATAAAACCGACATACAATATTTCACAAAATTACATTAAAAAAAAAAACAAAATCATATTTGCTTGCTTCTCTTTTTTGTGTATTTTTTCTAGACGTTCACAATCATGTTTTTTTTTTTTGCGATTACAGCGCAATCTGTTACGAATCGAAAAAAAATTCAAACAAAAACTACATACTTGACGGCGTAGAATGCGAATCTGCAATACAAAATCGGGGTTCCCATTTAAGATTTCAAAATTGTCCCCCTCCCCCATGCAATCATCTGCTTACCAACATATTCTTTCTGACAATACTTTCTAGATGACCTGGAATAATTTAAAGAACTTGATTTTCAAGATTTTTAACAGTTCTAGATCATCAAACAATCTGATTTTGCAAGAATCCCTAGTCATCTGTAAACGAAGATGCAGTCTAGTAGAACGTTTCAGAACATGATGTTATTTGATGACGGTTATTTGAGTAGTGATCGGTGTCTATCAACCACTTTCTCATTTCGTTTATATTCAAATCTTATAAATTCTTCTCAAAAAAAAAAAAAAACAAGATTCTAAAGATTTACAGGTTCATTTCTAAAATTCCCTTAGCATCGCACAACAATTCAATTTTCTAATTTCTACTTTAGAGTAAAGAAAAAAGAGCGCTGGCACTCAATCGACAAACGTCACTAAATACAATAAGTGGGTAAACAGTTTGCGCATAATTGTCCGGCTCCACTGCGCCGTGAATGATCGCCCCCAGGTCGTTTCATGTGGTGGAATACGTGGTGACCATTAATTCAGCTTTGATTTCCATAAATCAAACCGACACATTCATATTTCATTTTAATATGGAGCCCATTATTTTGCAATTGTGGTCGGAAAATTACTACTTTGTCGATATGCTGTCGTTTTGTTGTTTTTCCTTTTATTTATCCTCTGTTTTTTTGTTTCTTTCCTCCTTTGATACGAGTTCCGCATTAATAATGCAGTAATTACTAATGGTATGAATGAGCCAGAAGTGCAATAGGCGAAAGTGAAAACAATTTAATGTAAATCACGACGATAATACACTGGGGAAAACTGCAAATGAAATTATTATAAGTTGTAAATGCATCAACATTCACAATAATATAGACTACTTAAACAAACTTAATGTTACACATTACCAAACAAATTCAAAAATTGTTTAAGTTCTGGATTGGTGACATTGAAATTTGGTATTACACTGAGAGAAATGAAATGGTTATTTCAACATTTTTCGTAGTGTCACGAATTTGAGCATTGATTTAACGATGTTGCATTTAAGTGAATCATATGCATCTATTTGAAACAAACATAATTATATTGTTGCACACTTTAGAGTTAATTTAGCAAGATTATAGTGTTCAGACGTAACCAATATTTTATCTTGTTAGTTTAACTCTAGAAATTGTCGATTTGACATTTGAAAAAGGTGTTCTTTAAACATTTACTATCGGTGTTAACTCAATGAAATGTAATATTTAATACTGTTACACATAGGTGATCGCACATGCGTATAGTCAGTCAGTATCCAACCCTCGTAGCAATAAGACCTATGTTTGTAAGCTTCTGTAACATTAATATTGAATAATAAAGATAATCAAAACCCATCGCGGAGTATATATATAACAATGAAATGTAATATTTAATACTGTTACACATAGGTGATCGCACATGCGTATAGTCAGTCAGTATCCAACCCCCGTAGCAATAAGACCTATGTTTGTAAGCTTCTGTAACATTAATATTGAATAATAAAGATAATCAAAACACATCGCGGAGTATATATATAACATGGCGCAGTCAGAATAAAAAACAAACAAAATACAAAAAAAAAATCAGTGGAAGGAAAAAAAAGTGCAACAAATTATAAAAAGAGAGTGTCAGAAAGGAACAAAACAAAATGGAGAATCTATCTCAACCCGAGAAGATGAAAATGGAGGGCGACCTAGCAAAAAATTGGAGGCAATTCAAAGAAGATTGGGAATTATATTCTACCGCGAGTCGTTGCAGTGAGAAAACAACCGAAATACAAGCAGCGACGCTGTTACACCGTATAGGAAATGAAGTTCGAGAAATTTTAAATAATATTGAAATTACGCTGGAAAACACATCGATCGACAGCCGGATGCAGGAGCAAGACAGAAGACACGTTTCACTCAAGGGCCGCACAAGGATGGAAGATTATTGGAAAAAGGTGTCCGGCAAATTCAAACAAGATCGTTTGTAACGGATTCGAACAATTCTAGAACAGGTCGGTGTACACGTTGTAATTTTACGCATGTGCAAAACAGTTGTCCAGCTTATGGTAAAATATGTCATAAATGTAATCGTAAAAATCATTTTGCCTCTATTTGTTTAAGTAAATCGATTAATATGATAAAAACCAATTCCCTTAAAAAATAATAATTATTTGGTGGGTAGTATTTCGAAATCGGTAAATGCTGATAACGAATTTTGGTTAAATGTTGTTATTAATGATTTATTATGAAACGTTAAATTGTACTTTCCTTTCAAATGTATGAATAAAACCTTTATAATTTTTTACTTATGTTATTAAGCTAATATAAGTTTAGTATATAATGCCGTAAAGATTTTTCTTCTATTACCTACTATAGTCTTCCTAATTAAGCAATATATAGCTATGCGTTGCTATCAATGGAGTAATTGCTGAATGTGCGGGCGGATTTTTAATTTCATCGATAGATCCATCGATTACAGTATATCTCTGTTTAATATATTAATGATACAGTAATCGATGGATCCATCCATGAAATTAAAAACTCGCCCGATCAGTAACGTGATTTTAAGCAGAATCGAAAATGGTTCCATTAACAATAAAATCTTTTTCGTATAACCACCTAAAGGTGTTGAATTACATGCAAATGCACAAAAAGTCATTCGATGAATACTACAGGTAGGTTAAATGAAACAATATAAGTTTTGAATCAACATTTTATAGTGCTAAACCAATATTATAAAATTATAGAGACAATTATTACTTCGTGTGTCTACAAAAAGTAACTATGTTGGGATAATGTTGTTGTATTATTCAATTAGCAGGTACAAATTGTTAATGGAAAATTAAGTACATGTTTAAAGAATCACCCGTAGTCTGTTTCTTATAACATTTATTATTATTTCAGTTAACTAACGCAATTTAACATTTTTTTACGTATTGCATTAACACTAAAATATCATTGCTCATATTGAAAAAGAAAAAAGTGTTCAATACACCATTTTATTAGTTAATACAACACTTTTTTTCTCTCGGTGTAGTAAAGTGGTATTAGTAGTAGCTAATATCAAATTCAAAAATAATAGATTAGCGTCAATCACAGTGAAGGTATTTGACAGCGGGATAAAAACAATGCTACTATATAAGCACATATTTTTAACACGATCAGCAAGGAAGTTAGATTTCTAATGAAACTTTTTCAATTTGTAGATCCCTTGGAGTGTTACTCAAGAACAGCGGAATTTCAACTTTAGGGAGCGCAGTTTGACTTTTGAATTCGAACCAAATTTCGTTTATCCAAAATAATTTTTAAACGGTGAAAGATAGAAAAAAAAATGCAATAGCGGACTTACATCGTTTGTGTAGCCCTTGAGACAAATACCGTATACACAGGCGGCAATTTAGATAATTATTCCGGGTGTCCACAAAATTCTGATTTTTTTCAAATTTGCTCCAAATATTAGGATTGCGACCATCTTCCCACAATTACGGTTTAATGTTGGATTGTATTAGAAATACGATAGGATAAGAATGAAACTCCGATTTAATTTGTTTTATATTAAAATTAACTAGCAATTAATTTAATGTCGATTACATACCGAATGATAATTTTAATTCGGAATTTAATTGACTAAAACTTTAATGGATTAATGTCCATTTATTTCAATTTCGATTGGTTAATTTGACTGAATTTTGCCCAATTCTGTTGATCAGATCAACAACCCAATCAACTGAAAAATTTGTTAAAAATTGTTAGAAATACTACTATACCCTGTTTTTTTTTTTTAATTCGGAGGAGTGATTTAAAATTTTACCGAAGAAAATAGCGTCGTGATTAGCTGTTCGTAAACCACGATTACCTACATAGGGGAAATATAAACCTAATCGGTCGTAATTAAAGGGGAAGTGACAACAAAAAAACAAACTTTCAAATTAGCTGATGTTAAAGACCACTTATTACAAGCCATTGAAAATGGTACAACTGCCAAATGGAAAAATGTCTTGACCATGTTGTTAAGGAAGAACTAAAAATGTGCAAATGAGATAGTTTAATAGATAATGTCATTGAACCCTTGATTATTTCTGTCAATTGCAGCAGTGATTCTGATAGTACCACATCTGATAGTGATACTACATAAATGTTATCGTTAATGTATGCTTATGCTGTATCTTATATCTATTGTATTGACTTTTATTTTATTAATTTTGAAATGAAATGTTATAGTGTATTTTTATAGCAAATGTATGAACTAGAAGCAATAAATATATATAATAAACTCTTAATCGTTTATCATGCATGTATCACATGTTACTACACGTTACATAAAGTATAATAGTAGAATGTATTGATTTTAAATTAAATGTCATGGTTTATCTAAGTAATTTCAAATATTTCTAAACACTTTTAAAGAAATATCTATACGATTGCTGTATTCGAACAATTTTTTTGCCATTAATATAATTGTGAGTTAAAGAATTCAATCTTGTTGACAATATTTTTTAAATTTCCCTCCAAAATCCTAAAAGTAAAAATTTTCTGAAGTAATTAGGTCTTTCTAGTTTACTCCTCCGAATTAAAAAAGAGACTATAGTTCAAGAAATGATGATTTTCTTTTGTCCAAACGCAGTTTAGAGATTTTAGAATGATTTATTAACATGAACAAAATGTTTCCAATGCAGATACTGTATTTGTGGATCGTCTCATAGTAAAGCACAAATAATATAATATTTAATATATAGATCTCGTCGTGCAATATGATAAATAATTAATGAAACACTTGAATATCTTACGAAGTAAACTCAAGGTCCTTCCTTACAGACGCAATTATAGACACATACTTAAATTTACCATGGAATATTGAATGAGCTACTGGATCTGGATTATTGGATAATTGACACAATTACTAGAAAATAAACCTTATTATTTGCTATTACATACTTAATTATTGAAGTAACAACGTATAAAAATTATCTAATATTATATAAATATAGCTTATCGAGCAGAATATTGTATAATGTCCTTTGAGTTTTCCTCTCTGTTATGGTTATTTAAGAGAAGTTGTTAGGTTATCCGGAAAAAGGGATAAACACGTTTTTGTTTATAGAAATTGTAAAAGAAATATAGATTCCTGCCTATAGATGGACTTTTAAGTGTGGCATTACGTTCTAACACTGAGAAAAAAATAATTCTCTCGCAAAGAATAGATATATCTTTGAAAAAAAAAAAAAGATATTTTACATAAAGAAGCTTTATTTGTATATTGAATATTGTAGCTTAAGATTGAAGTTACTGTTTACCTTGAAGCCATTAAAATATTTCTTTTATCGAAATAAATTCTCTTGACAGCAAAAAAATTATTTGATGATATGTATAATTGACAAATTAAAAGTTCTTTCCAATCTTCAAATTTATAATTTATTCACATGTTTCGGTTTAAAATTTCATCATCTTCAGGCAATCTAGAAGTGGTAAAAATGAATTTACAATTAATTATTGTTAAAAAAAAGTAATTGTTTAAGTATAAAATACCAAATGTACCTAAACCCAAAGAAAACTATTTATTGTATATAAAGCCGGTGCAGTTACAGACAAAGAAATAGCAGTTTTATGAGCAATTTGTATTATTTAAAATGATTGATTCTACTGGCTATATATTCGGTCTTAGGTAATTCACCAGCTATATTACTAATTTATTATTGAAATAACCGATCAAAAATTTAATCTTATTTCCGTCATATTTTTGTTGGGGGTCGTTTGAAATGTCATAAGATGCAATTTTTATCATTTTTAAACAGCATTAAAAAAACCAACAAATTTTTAACCGTAAATTTAATTTTAAAAATACAAAAATCTTAGAAAAAGAACATAATTATTACTCTAAACTCTATATGTTTGAAATGATACAAATTCATTCCATAAATCCCATTAATTATGAGCAGACATTGTAAACTTATCAAAAATTTATCACACATAACTTATTTAACCATCTTTCGTATGTTAATTGTTTTAAAGAAATTGCATGTATAAAAATCCTATTCAACACAATATAAGGAAAAATGCATATACAAACAGTAATAAGTTTTTAACAACGAAAAAATAAATTCTTGACATCGGCATAAGCAACATTTTATTTTAGATATTGTTTTAAAAAGTTTGTGCAATTAGTATTTAAAATTTTTAAATTTATGTGGGTCATTAGTAAATAATTTTACAATCAGATCTAAATGACTAATCTAGATCTAATAACTTTTTTACAAAAATTGACTCTAACTTCAACATTAAAATTATCAGGTAAATTTAAAATTGAATTGATTTTTTTAAATATTTTTATATTAGTAATTTTAGGTTTACAAAAAAAAAACTTTATATAAAAATCACTGAAGAAGAGTTTAATATAAGAGAAGTCGAAATGTTTATCTACAAATTTAAAAAAAGGGAATTGTTTCATTTAAAGTAGCTTGGCTATAAGAAAGAAAAAATATATACATATATATATATGTATGTACTGTATATGATTTTTCTTTCTTGAGATAGCGGCTTTTCTTGACACGATTTAATGAAAAATTTTAACAAATTAAATCATTTTTTTATTTATTTACGTTTCGACAAAATTTTTATTGTCTTCTTTAATGATTTCTGAAGAAGACAATAAAAAAATTGTCGAAACGTAAATAAATAAAAAAAATGATTTAATTTGTTAAAATTTTTCATTAAATCGTGTCAAAAAAAGCCGCTATCTCAAGAAAGAAAAAACATAATTTACACGATCGGCTAAGAAAAAAATGTCATCAAAATATTTGCTATGGCAGACAAGATCATAAAATACTTATCTATTTACCAGCTAATCTCATACGAACTGTGATCATCAAAAAGGCGACTCCCGCCACAGCATAGCGAATTGGTCGACCCCAGTCAAGCCTATGAAGAGCAATTGATGTATGCATGCAATGGCTTCATTTAAGAAAGTTTATTTTACTGCAATATTTACCTGGTGTTTTGTCAAAATATTCATTACATCTGTGAATGGGTATATCAGTGCTCGCGGACCTAGAATCGTCAGTTTGGTACAAATGCTACTCAGGGCTTAATCTTATGTCGTTAATATCAAGGTGAAGCCAAATTGATCTTCGGTCTGAAGTCCTTCTATATGCAACCTGCCTGAGACTGTTATTGACTTATGGGGCGCTCTCCTTAATGACCATGGGCAATATGTACTTTAACACCCTGAAGGTCCTTCAGAATCGTGTTCTGAGACAGATAGTCGGGGGCCCATGGATGGTTAGGAATCAACAAATCCGCGATGACTTGAGTATATCGTCTCTTCGAGAGCATATGCAAGACCTCGCGTCGCGGGAGTGGCTGAGGGTGAGCCACATTCATCAAACAAGTTGGTGGCCCGTCTGGTCAAGCCCCAGGACATATCTCCACCCAAACTTTCCATCAAAAGGGTTCAAGACTGCATATCTAGATACTTCCATCGAAGAGCCAGGAAAACGTAGAAGGTTGTCAAAAGCCAAATAGAGGCAATAGAATAACTAAGTAAAATAAGGGCGCTAGTGGCCAGCAAAACTATTCCTTTATTAATTTCTGGTGGAACAAGTTGCCGCCCCAAATATTGATAAGGGTGCCTTAGGGACCTAGGTCCGGCACTAGAGAGACGTGGAGATCATGAGAGAGGCTTAATAGTTTTAAGATTATACCATCCTCATTGATATATAATAATAACCTTGAAGTGGGTGGTATTGGTCTTTCTAAATAGGAAATGATAAGTAAGTATTTGCAACGTTTAACATCTCTTAGGCCGTGTTCTCACCAAAAGCAACCGGCGATCGCAACGCAACAGCAACGATACTCGGCGCTAATGTTTAAATGAAACCAATTGGTTGCGTTGCAGTTGAGTTGCCCTTTCATAGGTGGAAACACGTGCATTTAAACATTAGCGCCGAGTGTCGTTGCAGTTGCGTTGCGGTCGCCGGTTGCTTTTGGTGGGAACACGGCCTTAAGTTTGGGCTATACATTCCTAGAAATTTTTGGTACTTTTTCACAATTCATGTTTTTGACCTATCCTATCTATTTGAAAACAATATTCCTGCACGACCACTATAGTATTAAATACGCCTATTGGTGTCCTATAAAGAGCTAAAAGTCAAGATGACTTAATTATGTCATTAATTTATTGATGTAACTATAGATCGCTCTGTATTTAATTCAGTAATAAATGAAAAAAACGGCTTATTTGAGCAAATTGTATTAGTCACTGGATTAAACATTTTACTTAAAACGACGTTTCGACAAACATGTCTTTTTCAAGCTTCGTAAAGCTTTTCACTTATAAATTTTTACGAAGCTTGAAAAAGACATATGTTTGTCGAAACGTCGCGTTAAGTAAAATATCATAATCCAGTGACTAATACAATTTGCTCAAATAAGCCGCTTTTTTTTATTTATTACTGAATTAATTTATTGAATACACATCTTTTTGTGAATATTACCACTGATCTAGTTACTCCTGTACGACTTCTTCTAATTACTGCCGTTTTTATGGCGACACATCAATGATATTCTCCCGAATTCGCCGCTAGAGGTCGCCGGTACATTGCACGCGGCGTGAAAAATTCCTTCACCGTCCATAATCACGCCATGACGATTGAATATCGTTCGTTTGACGTGGCCCATTGTGCGTGCTTTTGGATGAGAGAATGGATCCTCCGGAAAGCGAAGTAGGCGAGCGATGGATTGCGCGGAGAACACGTTGAATGGGGGTGGAAATCAGATGGGGAAAAATTATTGGAGGAAAGTGCGTGGAATTTATGAAGCAAGAAAAAGATAGATGAGAGTTCTCCGGTAAAAGTTAAATACGTGGTCGTGTAGAAGATTTTTTCTTTGGTAGAAATTTGTAATTTTACAAAATATTTTTATTTAAAATTGAGGAATTAAAAGCGGCTCTAAATCTAACGGATTTTGGCGTAGGAGCTAGAAGACTCTTTCGATAAGTTTCAGCAAGGAGACAACGGTGCTTTACACTGATATAGCTGCGATGCATCATTGTATCAGAGAAGTAGGAAGATAGAGTGAGTTAGGTAAAAGCGTCGCTATTTTCTGATAGTCAGTCCAGCACTTAAAGCGATTAGTGCCGTAAATGTTGACTTTAAGCTGATTTGGGACTGTGTACAATACTGGTCTGGGTTTTCTGGCCAAGCAAATCAAAAAAAAATCTATGAATGAATGGATACATAATGAGTTCGGAGAGTACTGGCAAAGGTCATCAGAACAAACATTTTTTAAAGAAACAGAGTCTTGAATTTACCAAAGACCTACTGAGTGAAGATTCGTTACTGTAGACTAAACAGGCAGATGTATGTATAACATAGGCCTGGTAGATGAAGCACATTCTGTCAAGAGGAGAAAAGAAAACATCAGTTGACGTGCTAACAAGGTTTCTGGTAATGGGCGCGGAGAATCCCACAGCTAACAGCTACATAAAGGAACCGCTCCCAAAAATGATAGGCCCAATTAGGGCAAAATTAGAGAGCCCCTTTTAGGAAAAAAGGAAATCACAATAGATTTGAAAAGGTCGCGGTGAAACAGGTCCGCGGACCAACTCAAAACTAATCTAATTTAATCTGTTCTATTTGAAACACATTCTAACACTATGTTAACTATACAGGGTGTAGCACCGAACTCCATAAAATTTATTCGAAATGGGTTGTTCAGTGTAACATATTCTCCAAACAGTTTCGCACTGTTGACAAGAACATTACACACACATTAAACTAAAGTGCTATAAAAATTAATTGAAATCTCACGTTTAATAATTTTAGAATGTTGGACAAATATCTACAAACCATTGCTCACTAAAAACTTTTGGGCAGCTAGCAATTTGTTGACTGAACTTTCTGTCTTCTTTTTCAGTGTATTGTAATATGCTAACTCTAGTAAAATGAATGTTTTTTTTTTATATGATTTACTGATACAGGACTAACTATCCTATCTACACAGAAAAAAATCTCTTGGAAAAATATACAACAATATTGTAGAGAAAATATTGTGGCAGTAATTAGCATAATTATGTAACCTTATCACAGATTTTTGTTAATTATTACATATTGTTTTCGCAAATAATACTTTAAAATTGTGGTTAAACTTTTGTTGTATAATTTCACACAACTGTGACATTTTTTCCAACAATTTTTGTGTGGAGACGTACACGACAAGATTGTGGCAATTTTTGACACAAAACTTTTTTTAGTTTCTAAATAAGTGGTCTAATTCAAATACACCAATGGCGAATTAGAATGGCAAAAGCTAAGAATGAGATGGTAAGACAAATTGAAAGTTTAATATTATAGCATGGCATAAATAGACACATATATCGGCAATATATGTAACGACATTCTACATAGAGATGGCGGCGTTCAGTATACGTAACAGCTCCCAAGCGGTTTGGGAACTGTTGACAACTCGTCTCAAAAGCGTTAACAGTACATTAGTAACATATTACGGAACGGCTGTCACTTTGTGTAGTGGAAACGCTTACTGATATGTATCGTATTCCTACTCAGAATGCCGCCATTATCTCCCATTAACAAATCAGTAGGCTGCCAAATTATTTGTATGCAATTATTTAGAAGCTAATAGCATATTACCATGCCACTGGTAAAAATAAATGCTTATAGCAAAAAAAAATCTTGAAATATATTTTATATTAAATACATCCCTTAATGTAGAATAATTCCAATAAATCCCTAAACGTACCACCAGGTGTCATTTAAACACAGTTTCAGATAGTAGTCAATAAGAATTCTATATTCAAATTTTAAAGAAATTGCACAAGTTATTTCAACGCCAAACCAAAATTTGCCTGTATAGAGGGAAACCAGCCGCCATAACTTGATTTATGTATCATCTTGTTGCTTTGTTGATTAGAGGTTCCTATTTTAACATTTTTGTTGTGTATGTATTGCAGTAAAATGGATATACCTAAATCATTTATAGGAATGTTTAATTACTTATTGTGTGTTATACTTCTTACAAAATTATAAACTAAATTATGAAACCAATTGTTATTTCACTAGTTAAATAGTACCAAAGATAACGTTGCCAAAAATAAATAGATTGTCGTTCCACGCAATGAATGAAAGATGTTTTATTTAATTCAAACTATAAGAATGCTTAAGTTTAGAATATAGAATGTGATATGAATAAATTAGGTTTCTAAATTTAATAAATCAAATATTTAACTCAACTTCAACTCTTTTCTGCAAACAACAAATCAGTTTTCTTAATTTACGAAACGAATTAACTTCATCCTCTAATCTAAACATCCATATAGATATTAACTATGGGTGCCAGTCAAAATGCTCGATATTTCGATTAAAGTTAAGCATATGAGTTTTCTTACACCAAAACATCAAACGGATTGTGTTGGGTTAATACTGTTGTAAACGCATTTGTCTTAACTGAAAACGATATAAATTGCATTTAATCCAACAATAAGTAAATATTTCTACTAGTGGCTGGCTGTATCTTGCTGCGTGTGTCACTTATACTGGGTGATGGTTCAAATTTTACTAACAATACTTCTTAAGAATAACTAAGAGTATAATTTCTACGCTATTTCTGTTTGCTTATGATAGAGAACACATTCGTGTTATCTAATTTTAACTCATTTTTGTTTTTTGATAACGAAGTAAATGAAGAATGCTTCAAGAATTTAACTTCAGATGACATTAAGGAGCTTCTCTTGTATTGGGTGTTCTAAAACTAATCGAGGCCAAGTTCAAGGTATACTTTTCAATTGTACAGGTATCTTCTGAACTCTATAAGTAAACACAGGTTTAGGCCACCAAATCAGAGTCATGTCCTATGCGCCTGCACATCATACCACGAGTTATTGCTGATTTGCTGATTGCTACATGGTGTATTGAAGTTTTTTGTTTTTTTTTCGCATAATGTATAAAAAATATATTTACATGTCATATGTTTATCACACTGAGAGAAATGAAATGGTTATTTCAACATTTTTCGTAGTGTCACGAATTTGAGCATTGATTTAACCATGTTGCATTTAAGTGAATCATATGCTCCTATTTGAAACAAACATATTTATATTGTTGCACACTTAGAGTTAATTTAACAAGATTATAGTGTTCAGGCGTAACTAATATTTTATCTTGTTGGTTTAATCCCACAAATTGTCGATTTGACATTTGAAAAATGTGTTCTTTAAATATTTACTATCGGTGTTAACTCAATGAAATGTAATATTTAATATTATTACAGATAGGTGATCGCACATGCGTATAGTCAGTCAGTATCCAATCTCCGTAGCCATAAGACCTATGTTTGTAAGTTTCTATAACATTAATATTGAATAATAAAGATAATCAAAACCCATCGCGCAGTATATAAATATAACATGGCGCAGTTAGAATAAAAAACAAACAAAATACAAAAAAAAAATCAGTGAAAGGGAGAAAAAGTGCAACAAATTATAAAAAAAAGTGTCAGAAAAGAACACAACAAAATGGAGAATATATCTCAACCCGAGAAGATGAAAATGGAGGGCGGCCTAGCAAAAAATTGGAGGCAATTCAAAGAAGATTGGGAATTATATTCTACCGCGAGTGGTTGCAGTGGGAAAACAGCCGAAATACAAGCAGCGACGCTGTTACACTGTATAGCAAAAGGAAGTTCGAGAAATTTTAAATAATATTGAAATTAAGCCAGAAAACACATCGATCGACAGCCGGATACAGGAGCAAGACAGAAGACACGTTTCACCCAAGGGCCGCACAAGGATGGAAGATCACCGGAAAGAGGTGTCCGGCAAATTCAAATAAGATCGTTTGTAACGGATTCAAACAATTCTAGAACAAGTCGGTGTACACATTGTAATTTTACGCATGCGCAAAATAGTTGTCCAGCTTATGGTAAAATATGTCATAAATGTAATTGTAAAAATCATTTTGCCTGTAATTGTTTAAGTAAATCGATTAATATGATAAAAACCAATTCCGTTGAAAATAATGATTATTTGGTGGGTAGTATTACGAAATCGGTAAATGCTGATAACGAATTTTGGTTAAATGTTGTTATTAATGATTTATTATGAAACGTTAAATTGTACTTTCCTTTCAAATGTATGAATAAAACCTTTATATTTTTTTAGTTATGTTATTAAGCTAATATAAGTTTAGTATATAATGCCGTAAATATTTTTCTTCTATTACCTACTATATAGTCTTCCTAATTAGGCAATATATAGCTATGCGTTGCTATCAATGGACTAATTGCTGAATGTGCGGACGGATTTTTAATTTCATCGATAGATCCATCGATTACAGTATATCTCTGTTTATACTAATGATACGTAATCGATGGATCCATCGATGAAATTAAAAACTCGCCCGATCAGTAACGTGATTTCAAGCAAAATCGAAAATGGTTCCACTAATAAGAAAATATTTTTCGTATAACCACCTAAAGGTGTTGAATTACATGCAAATAGTCATTCGACGAATACTACAGGTAGGTTAAATGAAACAATATAAGTTTTGAATTAATATTTTATAGTGTTAAAGCAATATTATAAAATTATAGAGACAATTATTACTTCGTGTGTGTACAACAAGTAACTGTGTTGGGATAATGTTGTTGTATTATTCAATTAGCAGGTAGAAATTGTTAATGGAAAATTAAGTATATCTTGAAAGAATCACGCGTAGTCTGTTTCTTATAACATTCATTATTATTCAGTTAACTAACGCAATTTAACACTTTTTTACGTATTGCATTAACACTAAAATATCATTGCTCATATTGAAAAAGAAAAAAGTGTCAATAACCCATTTTATTATTTAATACAACACTTTTTTTTCTCTCGTTCATTAACAAGGAATTTTGAACAAACCACCAACCCGTCTTTACTGCATAACGAAATCCTGAAATTCCCAGCAATAATCCATCCGCTCCTCCACTATACTTCTGTATCTCCTCTTCGCGAAATTACACGAATAATTCAACGGGCAACTACTCACCGACTAACCGAGTTAAACGTTAATTACGCGATACAACCCCACCGCCTAATACGGTTCCCACTTCGTCCCTCATCCTAGTACGTTCGATAATTCATTACAGAAATAATTCTAGATTACGTTTTATCAACGGTTCGGCGCGCGTCCTACGTACTAACACGCCAGTACTTATTGCATTATAAATAGCAGGAATTCTCTCTTTCTGTCTCTATACCCGTTCTGCAGTGTATATACGTATAGTCGCTTGCTCTTTTCGTGCGTCTATCTCATTCTCTCCTGACTTTGTTTCGCTCCCGGAACGCTATCACGAAACTTCGGCGCGTATATACAGCGATTTCGAATATTTGCCCGAGTGCTCCGGTGAAACTTTAATGTTACGTCGGAGTCGAGTTATTAGCCGGTTTTTACAAGGAGGCATTTCTTCCACCAGGATATAAGGCTATAGTTTGGGCTTTCGAGATATATCAAATCTTTATATCAACTAGAATGGTACTTTGGTTTGATTTAATAATATTCATTAAGAAAAAGGATTCTTTAATTCGAAGAGTGCGATGGAAAGATCTCCTGCCAGGACCTTAATATTCACGGCGCAAAGTCGTTTAGGATCTGATATACACCATCGAAGAGGAGACAATTTCTCAATCGTAATAATAATAATAATAATAAATATATTTGCAATAAAAACATTACAGAAAATTGTAAGTCATTGTATACATGTACTGTGTATATGTACATTTGTCAAATAATTTAAAAAAGAAAAAAATGATGAAGTAAATAAAAAAGATTAATAAAAACATAGGTGTAAATATAAAAGATATAAATATAAATACAATAATAAAATTATAATGATATTATCACATTTTAGGTTGGGAATTGCAGCTAATACAACGCACAAATTAAAGATACATGCTTGCAAACAACGTCAAGTTCACTCTTTTAAATAATGCGATTTTAATGTTATAAATTCTGCAGATTTCTAGCAATGACCAGAGAAAATCTTTGAAAATATAACTGTTCTATATTATAACTTTATAAAGGAAGTTCTATCCCAATAGTCGTCGCCAAATTCACTGTTCTTGCATAAGGTATATAAAATTAATGATAAAATATAAGAAAGAAAAAAAACGAACAGTTGGAATAAATTTAACAAGAGAATTAAAAATCAGAATCCTTTGGCGGAAACTGCAAAGGTCTAACTCTTGGAATATCAATCGCCACGCAAGCCGCAACATATTGCGATCATCTTTGTTCGCGCATGTAAAGATGCCATTATTATCCTTCGAGAGATAGTTCACTCCGTCGACTGACTACGATGACATTACACTGAGAGAAATGAAAATGGTATATTTCAAACTTTTGGTAGTGTCACGAATTTAAGCATTGATTTAACCATTGTTGGCATTTTAAGTGAATCATATGCTCCTATTTGAAACAAACTATGTTTATATTGTTGCACACTTTAGAGTTAATTTTAACAAGATTATAGTGTTTCAGGCGTGACCAATATTTTATCTTGTTGTTTAATCCACAAAATGTCGATTTGACATTTGAAAAAGGTGTTCTTTAAATATTTACTATCGGTATTAACTGCAATGAAATGTAATATTAATTACTATTATCATATAGGTGATCGACATGCGTACAGTCAGTTCAGTATCCAACCTCCGTAGCAATAAGACCTATGTTTGTAAGTTTCTGTAACATTATTATTGAATAATAAAGATAAGTCAAAACCCATCGCGGGGTATATATATCATATATTAACATGACGCAGTCAGAATAAAAAACAAACAAAATACAAAAAAAAAATCAGTGAAAGGAAGGAAAAATGCAACAAATTTATAAAAGAAAAGTGCCAGAAAGAAACAAAACAAAATGGAGAATATTATCTTCAACCAGAGAAAATGAACAATGGAGGGCACTTCAGCAAAAAATTGGAGCAATTTCAAAAGATTATTGGAATTATATTTCTACCGCGTCTGGTTTGCAGTGAGAAAACAGCCGATAATACAAGCAGCGACGCTTCCACATTATATAGGAAAGGAAGTTCGGAGAATTTTAAATAATATTGAAATTATTGCTGGAAAACACAATCTATCGGAGCGGAGCATGCGAGCAAGACAGAAAGACACATTCACCCAAGGCCGCACAAGGATGGAAGATCATTGGAAAGAGGGTGTCCGGCAAAATTCAAATAAGATCGTTTGTAACGGATTGACCAATTCTAGAACCAGGTCGCGTGTACACGTTTGTAATTCTTTACAAATGGTTGCATAAACAGTTGTCCAGCTTATGATCGAATATGTGATACATGTAATCGTAAAAAACTCATTTTGCTTTAATTGTTTAAGTAAATCGATTAATATGATAAAACCAATTCCGTTTGAAATAATGATTATTTTGGTGGGTAGTATTACGCATATCGGTAAATGCTGATAAACGGTTTTGGTTAAATGTTGTTATTAATGATTTATTATGAAACGTTTAAATTTGTACTTTTCTTTTCAAATGTATGATTAAAACCTTTTATAATTTTTTAGTTATGTTTATTAAGCTAATATATAATTTAGTATACATATAATGTAAATGTTTGATATAGTGTTTTTGAATATATTGTCATTTGTAAAACGTTTTTTGTTGTTGACTTTACCTGGCAGTTAATTAGTTCAGTACGAAAAGTATTACGTAATTTACTTTGTTGTGTGTTCTTACAGTGCTATTTTCAATGAGTTTACACTCATTCGCCCAACTACTAATACCTTACGTTTCGCTGGGGAAGTCTCCAAATGCTTAATCTCATAAAATTACATACATATTTTTCCCAATTGAAGATCTAGAACACAGGTGATAACTACGCTGTTCTTGCTACCGATATGACGTATTAATGGAAGTCTGAAGATATCCATACACAGCTGTAAAGGTAGCCTTAGAACTTCATGGACAAGTGATGACATTCAGCGCACACAAAGCTTAATCCGTTTGGGTATCAATGTGTTTCTTGTACTTATCTCTACTATATATTTTCCTAATTAGGCATACCTTATATGTAGTATGCGTTGCTATCAATGGACTAATTTGCTGAATGTGCGGGCGGATTTTTAATTTCATCGATTAGATCCATCGATTACAGCATTTATATCTCTGTTTATTAGCATTAATGATACAGTAATCGATGGATCCATCGATTGAAATTAAAACTCGCCCGATCAGTAACGTGATTTTAAGAATAAACGAAAATGCGTTCCACTAACAAGAAAATCTTTTTCGTATAACTACCTAAAAGTGTTGAATTTACATGCAAATAGTCATTCGATGAATTACTACAGGCTGGTTAAATGAAACAATATTAAGTTTTTGCATCAACATTTTACAGAAATGTGTATAACAAATTTATTAATGATTGAAAATCACACTGTACCAGTTGCTAAACCAATATTATAAAATTATAGAGACAATTATTTATTCGTGTGTCTACAACAAGTAACTGTTGTTGGTATAATGTTGTTTGTATTTATTCAATTAGCGGTATACAATTGTTAATGGAAATTAAGTACATGTTTCAAGAGATCACGGCGTAATTCTGTTTGTACTTATAACATTTATTATTATTCAGTTACTCACGCATTTAAATTTTTTTTGCGTATTGCATTAACACTAAATTCATTGCTCATATTGAAAAATAAAGTGTTCAATACACATTTTATTAGTTAATGCCAACATTTTTTTCTTCGATTGTGGGTATACGTTGGATACACGTCTGTGATGCATTAATGCATGTTATGTATCGAGGCGAGTTTTCTAATTTCATCGATGGATCCATCGATTACTCGTACATTAATGTATTAAAAGCAGAGGGATATGTAATCGATGGCATCTACGAGAAAATAAAAATCCGCCCGCACATTTCAGTTAATTAGTCCATTGGGATAGCAACGCATAGCATATACGATATATTGCCTAATTGAAGGACGTATAGTCAGGTAATTAGAAGGAAAACATTTACGGCATTACTCTACTTAGAATTATATTGACTTATAAACATAACTAAAAAATTATAAAGATTTTGTTCATTACATTTTGACAGAAAACTACAATTTAACGTTTCATAATAAATCATTAATAAACAAATTTTAACAAAATTCGTTATCAGCATTTAACCCATTTCGTAATTACTACCCACAAGTTAATCATTATTTCAACGAAATTTGGCTTTTTTCATAGTTAATCGATTGTATTTAAACAAATTAGAGGCAAAATGATTTTGACAATCACATTTATGACATATTTTACCATAAGCTGAATAACTGTTTTTGCCATGCTAACCATTACACCCGTGTACACCACCTGTTCTAGAATTGTTCGAATCCGTTACAAACGATATTAATGTGAATTTGCGGAACACCTCCTTTCCAATGATCTCCAGTCCTTTCGGTCCCTTGTGGTGAAACGTATCTTTCTGTCTTGCTCCTGCATCCGGCTGTATCGACGATTTGCTTTCCAGCGTAATTTCAATATTATTTAAATATTTTCAACTTCCTTCTATACAGTGTAACAGCGTCGCTGCTTGTATATCAGCTGTTTTCTCACTTGCACACCACT